>JBAMDO010000159.1:0-136520 GCA_037074765.1 Mansonella perstans
TCATTTCTTTCCAGATTAAATCAGTGCTTTTTATCCTTGGGATTTGAAATATAATACATAGTTCCGGATCTGGTTGTTTTGATCTAAGATGATGTGCTGCATCACACTATTGTTCAATGAGGATTAATGAAAATTCTTCCAATCGAGTTGGGATAGAAAAAAAGTTATTCGTTTCATTCGCTTAACTAAATGTTTGTGGCGACTAATGAACAAAGTTTGTTAAGAATTTTCCAGGAAGTCAACTTGAATTTTTATCATTTAATAAATTAATTCTTGTTAATTTGCAGAATGCAATTGAACCCATAATATGTAAGGAAGAATTCTTTTTTTACGGCTTTAATCAGGCAATAATCCAAAAACTGATTTAAAACTTAAAAATTCATTAGCATAGCACTTCAATCAAATTGTTTACTTACATCCCATGGTTTATACAATTTATATAATGAGTCTAGTGATATAAAAGTAATAATGGATAAATGACTTGAACTGATCCAATAATGCTGGAAAAGACTGAGACATAGTATGTGCTATTATTTTATAACTGATATCATGATTGACGTTTTCTTACTGTAAATACTGGAATACAACAGAATCGATGAGGCTAGAAGAGAGCAACAGAAACTCAGTGACATGTCTGGATTGATATTTCAACATTATGTCAAATATGGACAATATCTGACCGGCCAACTAAGTTTGACAATGGAGTAAGGGTATATATAGTAAGATTTAACTGTATCTGTTGAAAACTTTCTGGCCTTCGTTTGACATAATTTCAACTTAGAAAATTAAATATTCAATTTATGTTCAGAGCTAAAAATTTGATATAATATTTCTGACGAAAGAATAATGCAAGTAGTGTGATTACTATGAACTTATCACTTAAGTAATCATAATTAGTCATTCATAACTTGGCATACTCAGTATGGGATAGTAACGATTTATGCTAATAACAGAGCGAACTGTAAAAAGTAAAAATTTAAGCTAATAATTTCCATTATAGAATTTAACACATGCTTCTTCTTCATCTTGAATATGAAAATGACTTCATCGACCACACCTGTGCAAGCACAATAACAATTGAACAATTTCTTCATTGGTGCGCTGTTTTATATACTTCCACTATCATACTCATTAATTTGCATTCCAAATTATTCCTATTTTACAGCATATTTAGTAGTTTTGACAAAGTACCATTTAACATTGACTTTACTAATATAAAAAATTTGAATTATTTGTTATGACTAATTAGTTTTACAGTTCTGATGGCTGTTAAGATTTTAGATAATCGAAATAAAAGGCGTGGATAATATTAGCAAGCTTTTCAAATAACAAAAGTTAGAATTCCAATCTGAGAATTAATGAATTGATCGTTCCAAAATTGCTAAAATTTATGAAATATATCGAGTAAAGCAATATTGTGATATTTACTCATTGTGCAATCACACGTTTTTTGTAGAAACCGTTCCGACTATACTTCATCTTTTTGTTCTAAAGTGAAAATGAAGAGTGACATTTACTCATTGTACATCCACGTCTATATTTCATTGGTTTTATATGCTGTAATTCATTTCTTTCATATACTACATATTACAGCTCTAGAATTTGTATCTGTACCAACACTATTTTTCTGCTTCCCAGAATGACGGTTCAAATTATCATGGGACTGACAATTAGTAACAACAACCTTGTTTGAACAATGGGACATATTATCACTCCGCATAAATTAGAGTCATAAAACGAAATCATAGATACTCAGATGACGACGAATCGAATTGAAACTTGGGACGAAGAGAACGCCAAAAAATCCCATAAATGGCATAAAATGAGTTGGATAAGAGATGACAGCTCAAATGTCACTTAAATGTAATCACAAAACATTAAAATTTGTGATTGCGTATGAGAATTTGCGGAATGATTCGTTATGCATAACAAAAGGAATGATGATTTTCTTGCTATCATAACAAATACAAAGTTTTTTTCCGTGATGCAAACACAAAAAATATACAAATACATTTTAAAAGTTTGCTTCTCAAGTTTTATTAAGGTAAAATTAAAAAAAAGGATAGAGACTAGCAAGCATATATCTGCTAGAAAGTAAATTTAATTGAATGTTAAGTTGGCCAAGCAAAATACCATTTCCCAATGATAATTTAATTATCAAAAAAAAAAAAAACTGATGAAACCAATCAATACAAGGAAGCACACATTCCATGTAGCAAAACAGAAACTGTGCTCAATGCTTTGAACATCAACAACAATTTAACGTTATTTTTTGAACAAAATATTTAAAACTACGAAAGATCTCATTATCTTTCGCGTCCACTTTAGAATTTACATAGTGAAATCCAAAAGCTAATAACATTTAACAACTTTCTCAAGAAGCCTTCGCTGTTTTCCTACGCATACTTCTTTGAGAACAATAACAAATTTTTGAAACTTGTGTAAACTTAAAAAAAAATGAAACACTGCAAAAGAACGAACATAAAACAACAAGCCTTAATTTGAAATGCTGTTATATACAGTTAAGCGTCTAAAAAAAGGCAAAAAGACCTGAAATATTAAATTGGACAAAAACATATCTTGTTACCTTGAAATGATAATATAATTTCCTTCATAAAATTATTTAACAGAAGCGAGTTTAATTCCTACAAGATAAGCGTGAAGAAAAGAGTAAATAACATTCAACAAGCCAGCGGTTAACTAATATGGCCAAAAAATAATACTACAATGAAAATAATAAGTTTTTATCAGGAAATGAAATTTTAAATTAGCGGCATTCGTGATTCTCAGATGTTCGACTTGTTTTCGGTCCAACGGATGGTGGATGCAAGCTTTTCTTACTATTCAGAGCAAACGTTGAGCTATAACGTTTTACACCTTGTGCGCCATCAAATGTTACATAAGCTCCTTCTTTTAAGCCTGAAACAAAGAATTTTTACGAAAAATAACTGTGCACAAATTTAGCAGCACCATAAAAAAATGGACCTTAAATTAACTATTTAGATGAAACATTAGCCTAAAATTAAATGAAAAACAATGCGGTTAACAGAAATGAAACATTAAATACACTAGCTTTTCCAATCTCACCAATTTACCTAATAATAATATCAATAAAAAAGATTTACCATTCATAATTTTTTCAAAATCGCCATCATCAATTTCACTGGAATCAACTTTTGGTTTTCTTGTCTTCATACTAAGTTCGCAATTAGGATCAGTTAACACAATCCTCTGAACAAGCTCATCGATGACACTTTCAGTCAGCTTATCCTTTGTTACTCGACGTCTTATACCAATCCCCTTAATCTGTTCTCCTTCAGCACGCTGAAACGTTACGTTGAATATCCAGAACAACACAGAATCGAAACCAAAAAATCATCATTTGGTAGGCTAAGTATGTTTATTGTTTAAATAGTAAACATATAACTATCATAATCCTACCTCTGCTGCAATATGACGGGCCTCATTTTCAGAAACTGCCTGCTGGAAACGTTTTGCAAATGCCAATAACCGAGAAAAAAATGTATGTGGTTGCTGATTTCGCGATGATTCGCCATAAAATTCTATACATGCAGCGAAAGCTTCCTAAAATTAAAAGTAACAATTAACAGGCAATTAGTTCCCATTTACAACATTATTTGGCCAGAAATAAATCGTGGTTTCTCCATGCTGTAATATATTTCAGTTACTTGTTATCGTTGTTTATATATGCTTACTTTAAGCTAGCTAGATGTTTTTTTCCGATGTTACAGATATGAATGCTGCTACGTAAACTGAGAAAGGAAAACAGCTGAAAACAAATAAAAATTTGAACTTACAGAAGCTGTTTTACATTGCACTTGTAAAACTGAAATTCGCTTTTCACATTTGTCTAGAAATTCAAGTAATGATGGTGGACAATCTCCTCCTTTTAATTCTCGTTCTTTCTTAGCTAAAGCAAAATTCGCTTCTAGTTCTCGTATGTCAGCCAAAACTGCCTCCCACATTACTGAAAATTAAAGTAAATTATCACGATACGACTAAAGGAGCTGTTGAAAATTGGAAAGTATTTTAAAAAAGAAACCCATATACGAATTTGTGGCGTTCATCGTTTCTTTCCCATTGAATTTAAATAGAAAAACAAGTTCCTTACTAGTGCTGGCTTTATCGGCAAATTTCAATTGATCTGCAAAATCCAACAAATCTGGAAAACTTCGTGAAACTGTCTCCGCGATAACATGAAGTAATGAAAGTGACCGTTCCACCGAACTCTTTAAACCATAAAGCTAAAAATAAAGATGTAATGATGGACTACTGTTCGAATACAGATATGTCAACATATTTTTTACTCAAACAGAAAAGCATACCATTCGTAAACAAAACATTTCTTTGCAATAAAATAATAGTTGGCAATTAAAATTCCCTTTGTTAATAATAAAGGAATTCTTTCCAGAAAAAAAAAAGAGAAAGAAACGAACCGTATCTAAACTAGATAATTTAAAACCGTAGACACCTCCTTTCCGTCCACTGTTCATATAATTCCCATAGGCAAGCAGTACTTCCAAAAGCTGATGGAATTTTGTTGCTTCACGAACACATTTGGAGGCCGCAGTTAAATTGACAAATTGCTAAATGTCATAAAATATTAACTGACTAATATAATAATAAAAGTTAATATAATCAAAAATGATAATAATAATATGCTTGATATGCATCTAAATCAAAATCAGTTTTCCATCAACTGGGAATTAAGAAATTTCGAAATAAACAACTTATCCCATTTAAAAGGCATAGTTTTACCGGTTCCAATAGATCGACACTTTCGTCAAAAGTTGCCATGAAGGACATCAGTTTTATTTTATGCTCAAACCGTTCAATTTTCACAAGTTGGGCAAGGAACTGATCTTCGTCCGAAAGATCCGAAAAATTTTTATGTTCTATTTCATACTCCTTGAACTTCATTATTTCCCTACAAATAAAATTTGAAAATATTTCATCCAATTATATATATATATAAGCTTATAATTCAAACAGCTTTAAAAAATCCAACCCGTTGTTTTTTAATGGACTTGAATTCTAGAAAATGATTACTTCCATTAAAACCAAGATGCTTACTCTTGTGTCGGGACAATCTTTATCAAAATGTCAACGCTTTCCGGAATAAGAGCTTTCAAATCCATTCGATGTACAGCAGACATAATTACTGGTGCACTCATTGCCAATTTCCGACGCGTGATTGCTAGAATAAAAAAGTTATAAAGATGACATCAACGAGAATTATAGATAATTTCTTAAAACTCCCAAAACTATTTTTAGTTGCTTCGGAAAACATTTCTTAATCCAAAAGACAAAGATCCGAACTCGGAAATTAAATGTTCTCCTCTTGCAATATTCAAACCATAATAATTTTTCCATAGTCGACACTAACTACAAGAATCTTTCATTATTTTGGCTCATTTCCTATTTTTCATTAGCTTCCATTCTTGAGGATTAAAAATTAATTAAATGAAGGTCACTTAGAATATTCAGAAACTGCATGAAACAATTATTTATCGTTATCAGTAAGCATAACAATAGTTTATCACTGCTATATTTATATTTATCACTGCGATAAGAGCTACATAACAAAACTAGTCAGTCAACTGAAACTAACCGATATTTTGCAGACGTTTGGTGTCCAAAATGGTATTCTTCTTACTAATATTTGCACCAGTTGGAGAATGTTGTCGTAGTGAGCATGATTCGGTAGTATCGGCGCGTTTAGAAACTCCAATTTTGAACAAATCTTCGAGAGGAGTAAAATCGATTTTCTAAGACAAAAATTTATTGGGCAAATTTTGGAGAAATTAAAAAAACCTTCAGAATAATCAAAAGCAATGATTTTTATTAGGTTAGACTCAATGCACCAAAAGCGAATCAGTACGAAAATAGGAGAATTCGTGCTAAACGAATAATAACGCTAGAAGGATTGAAATATTTGTATGAGCTTCTACTTCATCATGATTACTATTATTGGATAAAAAATAACCCACATCCATTATCTTTTCATCATCAAGATTGTTGAAAACTGTATCTTTCACTTGATTTGGCTTCAGTGGACACCAATTTAATAATGGCAGCTTATTCCTGAATACACTTTTCTTAAAATGATAAAAGAAATTTCTCTATCACTGCAAACAGAAAAACTTATTTCCTCTTCTGCCATTAATTATACTATAGCAAATCAGTCATTACCATGAATTAGTTGCCAGTTAAAATTTATCGAAGAATATATATTGCAAAATGGTCTTCAATATTAATGTAAAAAAAAAACAAATAACAAACCAAGCCCATTTTTTTTAATCCTGGAGAAATTTTCAAAGTCTATGACTTTCAAATTCCTCCACCAACATTTGAGAAACCAAGTACATAATCTTAAAAGTTAAGGGAAGACTTACCTGGTACTGTAGATTTTTTTGATGGTCATAACATCGCTGGCAGGAGGAGAAATTTTTGAGCATAGTTCTGAAGATCTAATCGTATTTTTTAGAGGTGGTGGTGGTGGTGGAGGCAATTTTCCGACTGCACTGTTTATCTGAGGTGGTGGTGGAGGTGATGGAATATGATTTACTGCTGCCAACTTCGCGGGATCCTTTTCTTGATAAGATGAGAGTGGTGGTGGAGGGCTCGGTGAATGTTTCGTTGATACAGGTTCTTTTTTAGCTTCAATTAAACCAGCTGAAAATTGAACATATCAACGAATAAGAATTTTTCCAAATATAAATATGTTCTGCATTAAATTTGGTTTCCGCTTTCTTGTGGCGATAAAATACGACATATAGCGAAATTCAAGACATCCGCAAATATGCTGCACAAGAAGTTCACGAAACAGCTACCATTGGCAACATCTACAACAACTAATGTGCATAAATTTCATTAAGTTCTAAAATATCTATTAAAACAGTTAAATTTGATCCATTTAGTTCTACCATCAAATAGCTGCCTATACAGCAGCACAAACATGAATAGACAACAGCAATAGATACTCAATATTTTTTCAACTTTAACCTTTCTGCAAAAAGTTCTTGCCATACCTTTCATGTTTGCTTGCATCCTTTCAAGTTCCTGTATTCTAGACTCCAATTTCGCTTGCTGCTCTCGACTTGCTTTATCTTTCTCATTTAATGTTCTTCTCATTGTGCTTAATGTGGAATCATGCTCTTTTAAAAGTTTTTCTTTCTCCGCATTTAACTCTTTCAGACGACGATCAAGTTGTGCCAAACGAGCTATATAATCGGCTTCCACTACTTGCAGTCTTTCCTTGATCTAAAATAAATTCTGAGAAATTCCAAAAGTTTACCGAAATATCAAGAAATTATGAACTCTACAGAATTTAAATAAGTTGAGAAATGTTGCAGATAATTTGAAAAAATGTCACTATAGGCAATAACACAAGAAAAAAATGAAACCAGATAAAATTTTTCTCAACTAAAAAAGGTAACCTTCGACAATTCATCGGTAAGATGACTATTCGCCGCTTCTAGTTCAACCTTTTTGTCAGTCTCATCTAGCAGAAAATGTATATCAATCTTGTTATCCAAATATGCATTTATATGTGTTTGTAGTTGCTCACACTCTGTATTTCGCAGTATCTACAATAAGAATTTATCTGAGGAAACCACGAAAATTTAATAAACATACTCGACATGTTCCCATAACTTACCCTTTAAGCACAAATTATAATCGAATATTCAAAATACCGCAATGAAATGTCATGAAATCACAAAATCCGACATAAGACGTGAATGAACTCGATGCATCAATGGCCGGCACATTATTCTTTTATATCTTAGTTTATCCTTTTACTGTATTTGAATTCAAATTCATGTCTTCTGGTGATCTGCACATACACTCGTGAAAAAACCAAGATTCGAAGTCAAAACAATTTTTGTCAATTTTCTAAAGTAAAAAATACCTCTAAATAATCATCAAGGCCCAGAAGAGTAAGCTCATATTGCAAATAACTGCGGTAGTTCATACTTTCCGTAGAATGTACCACAATGTTGAAAAACTGCATACATGAAGTCATAAAATCAACATTGAATTCCGGTGGTTTTACGAAATAAGAAAACAAAATTTGAAATCGATAAGTTTCTCTGTATTCCTGTAAAGAGAGCTCCATAACTCACTATTTTAAATTATTTTGAAATGACATTAAAATTTAAAGCAACATAAAGGGATCTTAACGCTAATTTTAACTGGGAAAAACTGGCTATTTATAAACAGCTATAAAAAAACCTTTACAATGTACGAAATAAGATATGAAGTCAGTCATCTTAAACTGTCACCTATCACCAAACAACAAATCAAGACAGACCGGTCATGCTTTAGTAACAGAATATATTATGATGGTCCTCCTGAAAGGTCAGAAAATAGCTGCAAAAGGAATGCTTTCAAGCATGAAAAAAATTATCCAAGTCTCAAAAGCAAGAGGAACTTACGGATCGAAAGCGATTAAATGCATTGATTATTAAATCATGTCCACCATTAACAAGACATATTGCGGCAAGTAATTCTAATGCCAAAGCTTTTGTCCTGAGTGAAATAATTTAAGTGCTGACCACAAATATTGAGAAGAAATTGCCAGTATTTCAAGCATTTGGATTAGATAGATATAGACTTCATTATTCAAAAAAGAAGTTATCAAAAAGCAGAGAAATCTTGAGAAAATAAAATGAATTACATTTTGAACTCATTCGCAAATGCATATATAAGGATTATGAAAGGCAAACCGTAAACTATGATGCAAAATACTTCGAGCTATACAATAAATTGCTTGTGGATTATTAAACACCATGTTGAACCCGTACTGCAATAGTAATCTAATGTACACAAAAATTAGTTTTGTACCGTTTCCCAGTATACTGAGAATTGAATATATCAGAAAGCTCATCAGAACTGTGTAAAATGAGAACTCAAATAGCTTGCCTAACATACTTTTTGAATAAGCTATCAAACTTTTCACCACCAAACTTCAACAATCATGCCAAACTTATTACATTCAGTTATCATGCTTCAACTATCATATTCAACTTTTATATTTTTAGTGCGTTTAACTTTATAATGAACTTTACCTTATTATTCATGATTGCTCGCAAGCAGCTCACACATACGTGTATGTCATCATCACGATCACCGTGATTCTTCGAATATTTCTTTGTAACGCTCACTGTTCGTCGAAATAAGCCTCCCATTATTTTTTCATCCGAAAAGTGATCATTATCGGCGGAATTCAAAACTGTCTGTGTTTGCGATACATGTGAATTGGTAAGTGCGCCGCTTGATGAAGCACCATCTTGACTAGAATCGTTGCAAATACTACAGTACCATTTCAAACCATTTCTCTCAGTCATAAATGTAAAAGAACTTCATACGAAACATCACTTTATAAAATGAACATTACTTCATACTTTGATTATCCGTAAAAAAAAATGAATATACCTTTCCCAGCTTCCATCTTCTTGAAGTTGTGTCAAATAATCGATCAACATGTTTAAGCCATTATTCTGATCATTCAGAAACATTCGCACCCAACTTCAAACAGAAATATTTATCGTTTAAACCAGTTTTAATAACAAGAACTGTTTAAAATAATACCAGTGTAAGTGATGTGTAAATAATTAGTAAACATCCATAATTACTTGAATAAGATAAATTACTGAATTCAGTCATGCAGAAACAGAATAAACCTACTCGATACTGTTTGTTCGCAATGATATCTCGATATGCTTCAATATTTTTGTTGAAGTTTCATCACCCAATAATTTTTTTCTCTGTAAAATATAAACCCAATAATTTTCTCTGTAAGATTTCAATAAATTTCATAATAAAATCTAAGGGAAGCTTCGTGATGCTAGCTCGTCTCCAAAAAATAACAATGAAAAGCAGAAAAATTCATTTTTAAAAAATTATTTAGAAAAAATGCTATGCGGTACATCAAATCCTTTTCAACTGCCATCTATTCTTCCAATGGTTTTGTAACATACTTTGCCTTTTTTGTCCATATAAGCATTGATAAATAAAATCCTAATAGTTTTCACAGGGTCATAATTATTCGTATACATCTTTCATTTTCACAGTCATAATTATTCGTTGCCTTATTTGAAAATAAGCCATTGGCGAGCATAAGATAAAAAGAAAAAATTAAAATTAATATTAAAAACAAAAAATGAGGACAGGAAAAAAATGTCACCTTTTTAGAAATTCTTCGATCTAAATAAACTGCCAGCTTTTCCAGATACACCGAGGGATCCGCTACGGCATACATCCTTCTCTGAAATTTAGAAAAAGAAATTCTTTGAGAGCATGAAGAGTGATATAAACATGTAAATATTAGTAACGATAACTATTTGAGGAAACTCAAACATTCAAATCAGCAAAAAATATTCTATTTATGCAGAAATTTTAATTCACTTTCAGCTCATGAAACTTATTTAGTACCTTACTTTTTCAATCAATAATAATTGAATAACAAAATTATATTTTTTGTTCATTTTTCAGGATGGAAATCCATGACAATGAAGAGGGCTATAAAGACGAACCTGATCACAAACCAATTCCCATTTCTTATTTAAATCGTAACTTCTTAAAATTCGCATCTTATCCGGAGGAAGGTCCATTTTTTTCTGCAGAAAAAACAAAAAAACTATATTCAAATCAAAAATGCAAAATATTCAGCAGTTCATCTCTTCGAATTTTACAGAAAATATCAAAAGAAAAATGAGAATGTTATTAATGTCTTTTTGCAAACGAAGAAAAAAAAACATCATGTAAATTTGAATATTATTTAAATGTTTAGTTTGCAAATAGAATTGAATTTCCAACAATTTTCATAGTTTTACTGAATAAATATTTACTACTTGGAATATTCTTGACAGAATTGAGAAATGCTAAAACTCTTAAACGATTTAATAAAAGCCATCATAACAGTTTCAATCTGTAAAAATTTATCAGCGACTGAAAAACGAGAAATTTTGTGAACGGACTTCTCAAGCTTCTCAAGCTCTTCTTAACTTTTGTTTCTACTGTTTATCTTTCAAGAAAATTTAAAAAAAAGGAAAACGTACCAGAACTTCTTCGAAAGCAGATGAAAGCTCTTCTTCAGGAGGCAATCGAGATGTCGAGTCATTTTTCAAAACATCCACTTGCGAACCCTCAATTCGTACTGCCATGGTTGCTTTATTTCTAGCACGATAATACGACGGAGACGTCGACCAACGTCGCGCAATCTTCTTGCTGACTCGAAATCCGCAGAATGCTAGAAAAATAAATGAAATTAAATATCATTAATAAAATTATGAAAATTAATGAAAACAAACGAGAAGAATGATCTTTAAAAGAGAGAGAGAGAGAAAGAGAAGAAAGCAAGAGAGGGAAAAAAGACGAAAGAGATTATGTTGACAGAAAAATGTGTAACATGACTATAAAATTGTTTTGCAGAAAATCACAATTCAATTCGTCAGACAAAATAATGTCACATTTGTCGGAATATTTTTCTTTTAGTTATGTAGAATTGCAAGCAATAAATTCGTTAAAAAACTATTATTAAACAATGTAACAAATTATCGGACAATACAAAGACAACAACGTTGCATTACTTTCCAATGAAATAAAATTAATTTGCAATCAAAACAATAAAACTAAAACTTTAATAAAACAAGGGAAATATGAATTGATGCAAAAGTAAATTAATGAGAAAATGAGGAAAGAATTTGAGTGGCTTTAGTTAACCTTGAAACAGCTGTAAATATAATAATTATGAGCATCTTATAACTTACAATGAGTTATAATGTCATCACAAAATTGAAACTAGATTCAAATTTTGAAGATTGAAATTTACTTAAATTTTCTAAAAATTTGATAAATTAATCGGGAAAAAAAATAAAGAGAAAACAAATCAGCATGGGAAAATCAATAATGAATAGACATGTAATCGGAAAAATTAACAATGAGAATAATTTTAGATGACTCATACAAAGAATATATGGAATAATGAGATTAAAACTGTAATTTTAGGAATAATGCAGCAATCATAATATAAGCACCAATGATAAAAAACAGTAGGTTTATGATGAAAATAACAATAACAACTATGATTAATAATAATAATAATAATTAATAAATAATAATAATAATAATAATAATAATAAAATAATAATAATAATAATAATAATAATAATAATATAATAATAATAATAATAATAATAATAATAATAATAGTAATAATAATAATAGTAATAGTAATAGTAATAGTAATAGCAATAGTAATAGTAATAGTAATAGTAATAGTAATAATAATAATAAGTAATAATCTCAATTGTGATAATAAATAGTACAATGACAAGAATAGCAAATAATAATTATGACGATTGAGGACAATAGTAGAGGCAATTATTGGCAAGTAATTGATGCAATGGAAAAAGATATATTGGAGAATAATGGAGGAGATACACATAACTGAGAACAATTAATAGTATATAATAACATTAATTAATTTGAAATGGAATGAAAATGAAATGAAATTATTTTAGAAAGTAAAAGTAAATTGATTGAGTGTGTGTGTTTGATGGAAAAGCTAAAAAAAGAAAAGTGTCAGCTCATGCATTCTCTCTATTTGTGCACTGAGTGAATGAATGTCTTTATGTATTCTAACAGCAAACAAACAAAAAATCAATCTATCATAAAAAATCGATATAATATCATCATAAAAGAGTTATTAATTTACAAAGCACAAATCAATGTGAAATTTGGAAAATTGCGAACTTTCATTTCAAAGAAAATTTCATTTCATTCAATATATTATTCTGCTTTCTTTATATATCTATAATTTTTGTCATTCAACTTTATTTAAAAAAAAAAAAACATATGAAATGAAATTGATTTCAGAATTTCAGTGTAATCTTATATGTATAAAATTTAAAAAGGAAAAAAAAAAGGACAGGATGTGAATAAACATTTTATACATGCCTTCAATTTCTTTAATTTCCCAAGCAAAAGCCTTATAATTCATAGTAAATGAAGTGCAATCAATGTACTTTTAACATTTTTAATTTTCAATCCATATCATTTATTTTTAATACAAATTATATCATAGGTATTTATATTAGATGAACAAACAGATTTTTCGCTAGCAATAAATGAATCATAAAATTAAAGACTGAACTTTAGCTTAACACAACTTTTGAAACGTTTAACTTATATTCTGCCAATAAAATTTAAACTAAACTGAGCAAAACTACGATGCGACCTTTCCTTTCCACTTATTATACATACTTGTACAAGATTGCATTGATCAAACTATACTTCACTCAACTTATCTCCTCCATATCAACCTAATTATTTTAATGCATTATAAGACTAAGCCAAAAGCACTGTTCAATAATTGATAATATAAATTTAAATGACTTAACAATACTAATATTAATATCAAAATCAGAAGAACTACATCGGACATATCATGTAAATTAACATTTATTCGCCTAAAAATTTTAATAAAATGCCATAAAATTGAAAGAATTTCACAATGGAAATGAAAAATAGTCAGAAATTGGAAATGATATTAGAACATATGGGAGTAAAAGGAATTTACTAATTTTGCTGCTGCTACTACTGATACTGCTGCTATCATTGTTCCCTCAATAAATGTCATTTCAATGAAATATATGTATATATATACTCCCGCTGCGCCATTTCACACACACACTTACGGAGAAAAAACGAAAAAAAGCGCAATAAAAATTGTTATTCGATACTACAATGTATTAGCACAATTATTCATTTCAAATATATTCTAATTGTCAAAACAAAATAATCGATTCACAAAATATATTTGGAAACTTTATCGCATAGCTTTCCATCTTAAAAGCACAATTCATTTATAACTAAACCACTGGCAAACTACTACTCTTTTGGATTGTTGTAAAGACATTTATTCATTTCAGTGTTTCAAATGAGTGATTTGTTCCTTCCTTCCCTCTTTCTTTACTTCCTTCCATCCCTCCCCTTTCTTTACTTCCCTCTATCTCTCCAAAATATATCATATCATATAGCAACAATTAATCCTAAAATTCGTTTTGTTTACCACAATTATTATCTTATTCTTAAAATTTTAACTCCAATAATAGCATTTATTATAAACATATATATATATATATAAATTTTAATAAAAATTTCAATAAATTCTTCGAAAATTCTCTTAGGAAAATTTGAAATATCCTTTAATTATCTTTAAATTCAAGATTTGCAAATTAAATCTTTCCTTAATCTTTTATAATATTCTTAATATAATAATTCATTCCGTACCAATTTTTCGAGCGAAATTGAAATAATTCGTCTTCAGTCCTCTTTCTGCTGCCTATTTGACGAACCAATCAATCCCTGCTTCCAAAATATTGTACAGGAAAGTAAGACAGAATAAATATCTAGTGCTCCATTATGCATTTAAAATTTGCAAGTGAAAAAAATTATACAATATTTTGTAAAAACGAAGCATCATTTTGTAAAAGTAAATTAAAGTAAAGTAAAAATTGCTAAAAAATCTCGAAAAATGATGCCAAATTCAAAGAATGATAGAGATATGTTAGGGGTAATCTGACAATCTTCGTCATTTTCATAGAATCTCTCTGAACTATTCTTAATAAATTCGAACTGCTAAACTATTTGCAGAAATACATTAAACTGCCTACTGCTGAACTATCTTTTTAATACTTTCAATTTTCCTTTCAAAAAATTAACAAACTAGTAAAAGTTATTTCAACAAAGATATACAATCACAAAAGTGACATCTTTTTATGAATCGAACTGAATTCATTTTTTAATACAAACAAATATTTAAAAGATAACAAAATTTCACCAATCGATAACTAATTCTCTCATATAAATTTCATTTAAAAGAACTTACAACGTGTTTGTGGATGCAATTCCATCACTGTATGATATTCTATCTGCATACTTTGGTTAGCCATAATCGATTGCTTCGTCCATAGGAATTAAAACAAGTTCTAAATGTGAATTTGTTGTTAATAATCTCTTCGTGTCAACAGTCTGCAAAAGATATATTATTTGCGTAGTAATCAGAAAAATACGAACTATGAAATTGCACATTTCATCACTATTTAAAATAATAACCATTTAAGAATAAAGTTCCAAAAAAAGCGAAGGAAAAAAATGAAAAGTAAAACAGACAGAAAATTTTTAGTTGTGAATCAATCTGTAATATATATTTAATAATTAGCAAATACAATAAAACATGAGAGAAGTAATAATTGAGTAATTTACACTGTTATCAAATTACAGGAAGGAATTTTTGAAGAAATGACATTGGTAACAATTTTTTAATCATGAAGTAAATTTTCCCGAATGAATAATGATTGAAGAAACAAAAAGCAAAATAATTTATTTCAAACTGAAATTCCACATCGAGGACCAACTATCATTTTCAACTATTTGCCCTGTAAATTACAGTTTTTTCCTCTTTCTCTTCTTCACTTTTTCTCATTTTCAACTTCGAAATATGCGCTTTCCTTGAACAAATATCATTAATTTTCTGAGAGTTTCTTTAATGAAATTAAAGAATTTTAATTTGAAATAAATCAATACCATCACAGTTGTCATAGAACAGGTGTGCGCCGTATCAACCAATAATTCCACACTTTTCAAAGCAATCCAAATGATACCATAACTTCTATTTCTTGTAGAAGTTTTCAGAGTAAATTGACAACAATTAATTGTTACTTTAGCTACTTAGTTAATTACTTAGTTCTTCTTTTGCTTTTGACCATTAAAGAATTTAATTGAAAATATAAGTGAAAAAGATGAAACTGAAATTTGATATGAAACTGAATGCAAAATAAAAATGCATCATATCGTTTGAATTTAATTTTATTTCTAATTCAACTAAAATTTAAGTAACAATAGAAGTAAAAAACAACTCAAAGGAATCGATGACTGATCATTTGCTTAATAGGAAAGACTATAAAATGAGAATTCAGAAAAGAGAGAATAAAAAACTGAACAATTTGCTTAATTTTTACAAATTGAAATTTTGAACTAACGGTGACACTTTTTGAAACTTTATTTAAACATTAATCAAACGTTCTTACCAAAGCTGTACTAAAACTCTGCATTGTGCAATAAAGGATAATTGATTATGAATAGAATTCATACAAGCAGCAAACGCGCAATAACAACAACTATAGGAATAGATGTCCACGTACAGTTACATGTAATCATGTAAAACACACGCAAACAAACGTGGGAAATCCACACACACACACACAAACACGTATATTCGTGTACAGAAGTAGAAATGCACACAGACACATACATGTATATTCATGTATAGAAGTAGAGATGTAACATCCCGGAAATCACGTAGAAATGCGCACATGAATAGGCCAATGGAGAGGTTCGGGATGCTTGGCTCAAATGTTCATCAATGAGGGAATGAGCCAAGGAATCATAATCCATCTAAACAAGGAGATAATCTTGGACAAGTCCCTTATTAGTTCACTCAATAGCATTCTTATCTTTCCCACTGTTTACATAACAATTGGATCTGAATAAATTTTTGGAACAAAGAAGGATGCCCTTGGGAGATCAAATCTATGATTATTGTGACAGTTTCAATGTGACCTAAATCAACTTGGTGACAGAAAGAAGAAAGAAAGCTTAAATGTCAATGACAATAATTATGCTCATTCATTAAGCTGAAGAAATAAGCGAAATAAGATGAAGCAAATTTGGAATTTAAAAAGAAGAGCTGTTAAATTTTCAAAATTCATTTAGATATTATAATTTGAAAAAGATGACTGAATTGAGAGTAATGAAATATTTACTTCAATGCAATGTGTTTGAGGTAAGTAAGAAGAAAAAAATTAAACGAACTTATTAAACATCAATGTAAATTGACATTTCATTGCATGTACAATAAATGTGAATAGATAAATGTCGGAAAAGTGAATATTCAAAAAATATCTGGAAAAGAAAGTGAAAATAAATTCGAAATATAAGCATCAATGCTAATGAATAGGTAATTATCAAAAAATGTTTTCAAATTCTACAACTCTAATCGTTTTAAAATTCAAATCTGAGAAGTTTCAAGAAATGAAATTTTGTTTAATGCATACTTAACAAATGAATGAAAATTATATTCACTTATACCAACACACACACAAATGAGTTATATCCTGTCAATCATTGTAAATCGATGACAATTCTGAGGAGTAGTAATCGATTTCTACATGATGCGTTGTGTGGATCGAGGTCAAATGACTTGACCTTTTGTCAGTAGTGCCAGACTTTACAGCTCTCATCACATGCGCTTATTGGAAGGCATGTGTCAAGTTGATTATTCGAATTTCAATCTTTCAGATGTGGACAACGCGAAATGCGCGAATTGATCGTCGTTTCGATTGTTATATCACTACTATTGCTACTAGTTTGAATCAATTGTCATTGCATTGGTCACCATAAGCAATCAGTGAAAACCAATTATCCAGTCTTGCCACTTTCATCTGTTGAATGTTTGAATTTTCTTTAGAATAAATTGAATTTTAAAATGATTGCCTTATTAAGTTTCGCATCGAGCAGCTTGTTGGTAATCATTTTAAAGGAATCAGATTTTAAGTAACCTGAAATTAGTACCCATTTGCCTTTCTCTTCAAGAATTAAGAATTTTGACAAGTCAAATATTTGTAAATTTTTTACTTTGAATGTTACAGAAATTATTAGCAGTTTTATTAAGTTAACTGAAATGAATTACAAAATAAAAAATTGAAATTGAAACTTTAGTTCCACAATTCATTTTGTTTGCTATCTAAAGCACTTTGAACTAGAGCAGTTTTTCTTCACACATGACATTATTCGTCGTCCATTATGCTAATTACATGAGGATAATTTAGCATTATAGTGCAAATATTCATTTTTATTCTACTTGTATTCATTTTGCTTATTTGTTTATTTTTTTTCAAAATTCTAATCCATTTTTTTTCAAATAATTTAATTTGCTATTAACCAAACTGGCAATTTTGTCAATTGATAATGCCACGACAAATAAGTTCATTTCTGGAAGCCATTCAACAAACGGATTTCAAAATTAATAACAAAGAGAGATTCAAGTCCAGTTATCAAAGATAAACAAATGGCTGAAAATTAACGAGAATAATCGAAGTGAAAAACTTGAAGTGGAGAAGTAATAACAGCAATAATAACAGTAAAAGCATGGGTATAAATCATTTTTTATTTTGTTGTTTGACTATTTTTATTTATCGATTGACTAACTGAATTATTTGTTGCTTAAGCCGACAAAAAGAAATTTTCTTTCTGATCCTCGAATTATTTGATGATGAATTAGCTGGTCTGAAATAAATCATTATTTCCTTTAAAAAGTTTATTCAGTTTTTCGCTAAACACATTACACACCTCCCTCTCATCATTCTTTTCTCATTCTGACAATTTCCAAAATTTAAAAAAATTTTGGCATTTCTAGAAGAAGTTATTTCAACTCTTCGATCCTCCACTAACTGGACCAGCTGACGCGAAATCTATTCTTTGTAGCATAATTGAAAGAAGAATTAATTCTTCGTAATTTAAGATAAGCAAATTAGAGTTTGTGATATTTTACAAATCTCATTTGAAATTAGTTCTATTAAAAATTCGATCTTTCAATCAAAAAAAAAGCATTCCGCACCACCCGCAGTTCATTACACACTTTTTATTTCTTGATGTAAAAATTTACGAATTGGAATGTGTGACATTACACTTTCCCTTCTTCTTTGTAAGCTTTTTTTAAATAGTAGGATGAATTTCTCATACCCTTAATTGATTTGTTCTCGTTTACAATAAGTCCGAGGGTGAAATATTAATGATTGCTTTTTTCAAATTTAAAAAATACAAAATATACTATTAGTAAGTCAATATAATGGAAGGAAAGAGAGGGAGAGCAAGAGAAATTAACAGGGAGAACATGTCAATTAAATAATTTTGAGTTTTTTCTCTCTTCTTCTCTCTCTCTCTCTCACATAATTTTTTTCATTTTAGCATGAACTAATCGTGGATTTATATTTAAGGATAGAAAAAAGAAAATGACATTTGACTCTTTTTTTGAGAAAAGGACACTTTCATTTTTTTCAAAAATCTTAAAAAATATTATTAATAATTGCAGGAACTATTCGAAACACTTTAATTTTTCCAGAATTTTTAAAATTTATTGCCAATAATTGAAGGAATTATCTGAAATTCATATTTAAACCTCTTCGTCCACTCACAGTGTAGCGGTCATCAATCTCCCTAACAGATGGGCAGTTTAATTTAGTATCATCAATCTCTCTGACACACAGATGGCTCAAAATCACGTGCCCTTTACCGAAATACCGCACTCTCATCGGTCGATTATTCGGCACACTATCAACTTACTAAAACATCCATAGTTTTAGTGTACTTCCAACACTGTTTAGGCAATCAATCTGATCTTAGACAAGTATTTTCAAAAGATCTCAAGAAGGTAAGAACTTCTGACGAATAATTACTAAACTGAAATAATTTAGTTACTACTTCTGATATTTGTAGAAACACATCAACAACATAATTACGTAGCTGATGAGTCATCTAATTAAGCTTATTTCCGAGTAAAACGAAAAGTGTTAAACCTATGTCAGAAGAAAGCAATACTGTGGTGTTAATCTGTTTTTAATAAATTACAACAGAAAAATTACCAAAATGACTTATAAAGAGCAAAATCTATTTATTTTATCTTGAAGTTATAATATTTAACAAAAATCTGCAGTTTGCTAGGTATTTTTTCTTGGAGGATATGACGAAAAGTTTGTTTTAAAAATCGGCTTAATTTTTAACCATTAATAACATTTGATATTTGGAAAAAATGCACGATAAATCAAAAAAGGCAAATCGAACTTTCATTAAACGTTTCAAAGTTTGTTTCGCAACATTCAACAATTTATTCAACATTCAACAGAAATGAAACAAATCACCGATGCGCTATATTATCTTCCCCTTTATTTGATATAATGAACCTTTGATTTCAATACTGGAAAATTCGATCAGCACTTGGTCACCAATTTCTGGACAATTCTTTGTGTCCTTCAGATGCGCAAAAAAGGTTACTGTGCGATGTAGCATGGCGGTTACGAATTTCTGAAGAAAAGAAAAATGATATGCAGCAACTACTGAAAATTCAATCATTGCTAAAATGATATGACTTCAAATAAGCAACATTTTCTATTTCTTTTACTACTTCATAGTGTGGAATGGAGGGATATTCCGCAACAATGAGTAAAAGACGGAACGATAGATGGCACGAGAGATAATGGTATTTGTGATATATAAGATAACCGAAAACTTCTTCAAATTCCAACTGCTACTTGAGTTTAAAAAAGATTTCACATTTTAAAGTTTTTCATATTCCATATTTTCAAAGTTTCATATTTCAAAGCACAAAATAAAATACCTTATCAACAGCTGTAACTAAGCAATTATAGGTTTGGCCTTCTTTCGGGCGAAATACAATGCAGTTTACATTTAAATCAATATGCATACATGGTTGATCAGCGATACAAAACGGTTTGTCAATAATATCAGTCTTTCCCACAGCCAATAAAATGCCATTTAATCTAAAACATATTAAATGGATCTCAATAAAAATTAACGCCTTATTAAAAAGTAATTTGATTTGAAGTTAATAATTTAATGAATAATAATACAAAACAAACTGCAAGATTTTAAAAATCCGCTGTTTCCTTCTGCAAACTACCAACCAACTTCCCAAACCACTAAATGAATTCTTTTGTTAAAGTAACTTTTAATTGGAATATTTTTAATCTACAAAATTTTTATATAATACTGCTGAAATTTCAAACTTTACTTTTTCATTAGTAACTCGCTATTATGCAGTCACTTATCAATTTAAATAAAAAGAAAAATTGAAATATGAAATAACTTCATACGCTACATTCGTCCCTACTACGTTATCGCTCATTCAATTCCCTACTGACAGACGTGTAGAATTTATAAAAACTTACGATTTTCTATATTGACCAAGTGATGAGTTTAAAATATATCTTATAACATGAGCAGCTTCTCTTAACTGATGCCATCCAATCGTCATGTGGCGCTTTTCTACCACGCTAAACAAATCACAGCCTATATCTGTAGCCATAATCCTGCAATATCAACAAAAATAACAAGTTGATAAATTTAAAATTAATAAATAGAGAGAAGTAGCAAATACTTACTTAATTGATAATATTTGAAAATATTTAAAAAAGCATTTCGCAATAACAAATTTTTTTTTTTCAGTAGAATTGTTCTGCTATCAAAATACAAATACAATAAATCTAGTTTCCAGTAGCAGCGAAATCCATTTGATGAGTCCTATAGACGCAAAACTATTTGGCACAAATAGTTAAAGCTGAAGAAAAAAACGGAAAAAAAGATAATGAACTCTACCTTTTTAATTTCTGATAGCTGATCCCAATATACTGATTTGTCCTCATATTCAGCTTATTACTATGACAACTTGTTGATTTGCTTTTGCTTATTCCGATGAAATTTCCCCACGTTTTACTTGAATCTATTTCCAATTCATCATCCATATTTTGCAGTTTTTTCCTCTTTGCACCAATTCCAGTGGTAGTTCCCGCATTTTCCGATCTTTTTCGCTTAGCCATATTCCGAAATCCAATTTTAAAATCTCTAAATTTAAAAATTGAAAAACAATAAGTTCAAATAAGCTTGCAAATGTACAATAAAAATGCGAGATTTTGATCCTGGGATTTTCGAACAACAATGCGATCAATGCAGTGGACTTTTTTTTACTAAATAATTTATTGTAAAATGAATATATCATAATCAAAATCTTAAGCACATTGTCTGATAATTGGAACTGTCCTGAAATTAAATTAACATTAACGACCAGATCATCCATTATATAATCAGAAAGATGCGTACAGCTTAGTTCGTCTGCAACAAACTCAGCAACCATAATAAAACTAGACAAAAAAAAACCTTTATTGGATATAAATAATTTTTACAAGAAAAAACTAAAGAGCCAAAAAAATAAAATTTGCAGTGAGTTGTTTATATTTAAGATAAACCATACTCAAGAGACTGGCGTTCTGAGAGATCGATGTATAAAAGCTACAGAAGAATTAACAAGTATGTTTTCCGACAAATTCAATTAATTAATTACATCAAATGTCAAATATGATGCAAACACGCTTATTACATTATTACATAACCATTATATTATGTCTATATCATTAATAATATACAATTAACAATGTGATAATGCAAATACAAACATAGGAAAGACTTCAGAACTATAATTTTAATGGTATATTGGGCCACAAATGTGCACCAGCTTGAGAATAATTCTGTTCGAACCGAAGGTCCAAATGTGCTTCCATCGCCAAAATTTTTTCGGCATCACTACCATATAATTCTTTCATTTTATCCAATTTCTTACGTCGTTCCGCAGGACCATTGGGCAGTTCAAATGATCGCTTTTCACTGCCATAAACTCCAACTGTAACAGTATAATTAAAGGATGAAAATCACATCATTGCAGCGTAATATCGTAAGTTCTCTGTATATTTTAAACAAGATCCACGATATTGCTCACGCTGAAGTTTTCGGAAAGTTGAAAATTCATTATATCACAAAAATTAGCAACGGGTAATTTAAATTGTCTGAGTTAATGATAAATTGGATTATGAAATCAAAGTAATGAGCAAATACACAAGAGAGCGTTCGTTAGTTTTTTTTGTAATCATTATTTCTCTCAAAACACTCAAGATCGATTCCAGTAATGATTCAGTCTAAATAAGTAGTAAATAAATAAAAACAAATGAACTTACTCTTGTCAGCCATTACATAATGATCTTCGCTAAAGCAGCCATCTTTCTTATATCTCTTGGCTTCTTTGCTTCGATCAGCATCTCCTAAAACACCAAACGGTTAAAAGAAAAATACCTTTTCACAATAATTATAAGATATTTGAAAAATTCTCCCAACAATAAATTAGTCCTAATTCACTAAATCAAAAAGAAAGTAATTCAATTTACATGCTAGTGTTAATTTTCCTAAGAATTCTACAACTGATAGAGAAGTACACAACATAATAAAAGGTCATAATGAATTACCAAAAAGGTGAGCATTTTATATTACTGATTTTTAGGAACTTAAAAGAAAACAAATACTTGAAGCATGCCACATAATTAATAGATACTTACTTTGCTTCCTATGCTCGATTGTTTGTCGGAAAAAAGCAACCATTTCGCTACTCATATCAGTGTCTTCGGTCACATCCCTTGATGATTTCTGTCTAACATTCGATAAACTATCACTGCTGCCTGTTCGTGCTAAAATATATCATTTTTTTTTAAAAAACATTTGCGAAATGCAAGCTGTTTGCAAAATATCGCATCGATGCATCTCTATCCTAATCCTAATCTGCTATTTAATATTAACTTGGCAAATTCCTGATACACTAAAAGTTTCAAATCTAAATTAAGGGAAAACAAACTGTGATAAACTAGCACAATATAATCACAAAGCAGGTAATTAGCCATCACTATTTAACCCTCATTAATGAATGCTCAATAGCGATAAATAATATATGAACATAAATCTAATTACACAATAAAACATTATACTTGGCGAATGATTGCTCAAGACAAAAGATTCGTTGATGATGTTCGATTTCTTATCGTCATAATTTACAGTCGAATCAGATGAATCACTGATAGCGAATTCACGAGCTGCTTTATGTACTTTAAACCATCGCAAAGCTGCTTGATGATAACTCCAAAAGTTCTTTAGATGTTGATCATTCATAAACCAAATCTTATTGTCACACATCCTCTAAATAAAAGGGATAAATATAATATCGCTAAATTACGAGTCTGCAAAGAAGGAAAATTTTGAATTCCAATGTGAGTTGACAAATATTGATAATATATAGAATAATATAAAAATTTCTAAGCACTTTAGAAATAGCAACTAAATGACGAAAACATTCCTCAGCAGCAAATAATTATCAAAAAAATGTCTATATCACCACCATCAACATCTAAATCACCACAGTAAAAACCATTTCCATTGTAATTCATAAATTTCGCCAGTGAAAAGCTTCATTTGCTATATTCTCATCTAACTTTTAAATTTTAAACATATTCTCACCTAACTTTTAAATTTTCCGATTTCATATCCGGATAAATATAATCATAAGCATATAAAATGCATGAAGCAACGGTAAAATTGCTAGAACAATTTATTTGTAATAATGAAAAACCAATCATTAATAACAAACTGTTGAATAGCTACGGAAATGCGCGATGCTTGCATATAAACAAAGTTATAATAATTCATGCCAGGAAAATAAACACCATGATTAATTGTTTTTTTTTTTTTCAAAATAACTAAATTTAAATCAAAAAAAGTGTAAGAAAATAGTATCACTATTGAAATTTAACAGAAACCGATAGTCATTGGAGTTGCTAAAAAAATAAATAAATATTTCAAGCTCTTTTAGAATTTTAGCAGTGCAAATACTGCTACTAATAGAAAATAGTTGTACTAAATTATAAAACAGCAACTATTAAATCTGATAATGCAATATCATGTTAATCGACGAAAGGTGAAGTGTAAATGAATTAACTGAAATTGCCGATTTGATTTTTTAAAAATGGAAATAATAATGAAATTATCTTTGCATATCTCGATTTCATATAACAATAAAAGTGCTCAAACCAATAAATCTTTGCTGCGGCTCCTATGGCTCAATTTGGAATTCAAATTTAAAATCAATGCTATCATAATTTTTGATCTAATCTACGAATAAATAAAATGGTAAAAACAATTACATGGATATTATTCATGCAAACGTAGTTCTCTAACTTGGTGCTTGAATAAATAATGCAATTATTAAGTATCAAGTGGTGGTGGAAAGGAATAAGCAGTTAATGTAAAACAGCAAACTTAAGATTTAAACATAAATTTGCCTGTATGCTCTTCACAGTTTCGTTTTATAAATGTGATTTATTCTTGTTTTAAGCATCATCATTTCATATTGGAAAATAATGAACAATAACTGCTTACTATTGTCCAAAGAAAGAGGTAATCAGAAATAAATAAAATGATAATAGCAAAAGTTGAGCGATTAGATAACCATACGAGCATCACTATAACCGTTACGCTCAGCATGCTGTTTTTCCTCGGCTTTTTTTAACTCTTTCTGGCGTCGTTTCGCTGCAGCTAAAGCTGTTTGTCGGCGTTGAACTTCGAATGCTACCTTTTCATTATTTATCGCTGGTAAATGAGGCAGTACCTTTTTTATACTGTCACTACGATTTTCATCGATAGTGCTGAAATTTGGATGAGTTCGAAACCAA
Organism: Mansonella perstans; assembly: GCA_037074765.1. Lineage (NCBI taxonomy): Eukaryota > Metazoa > Nematoda > Chromadorea > Rhabditida > Onchocercidae > Mansonella > Mansonella perstans. Next base: position 25,425 of record JBAMDO010000159.1, read on the forward strand.
AATTATCTTAATCACCATAATAAGAAAAAAATTTTATTAATTTGAAGAAATGGGATAAATATCAAAAGTGAGACTGATTGAACTTTTTTTTTCTTCTTCATTAATAAATTTCGTAGCTGAACAGTACACGAGAGCTTAAAAAATTTTGCTCGAAAAACGGTAGTGAACATCCTTAAAATGAGAATTCTATCTACATTTCACTGCTTTGAGAAGTCTTCCAAGCGTAACAATTTCAAAGTGATTAAAGCAAAAGGTAGCCACCTTACTGAAGAGAGTTCTGAATCCGGATGCGTCCAATGATTTTCACGAAGAAAACTGATTTCACTGAAGCTGGTCTGTAATTCTTTCAGCTCAATACTGATCAATGCCCAGTAACCAGAAAGATCACTGAGCTTTACCTGCTGCACATCTGAATTTTGATCCTGAAAGATGATTGTTCCATTATATGAGAAAAGTGTAATATGGCAAAACGTATATTTACTGTAAGACAAATAGCTTTCAAATGAATAATAAGCAGGTATTAGGTGCTACCTGGATGACTTGAAAACGCGTTTCAAATTACGGTTCTAAAATCATGAGAATTTCTGAACTAAAAACTATACAAACACTAACTAAATGGTTCTTCAGCAGATCTTCGAATTTTGCCAATTTTTTGTCCAGTAAAAGATTTGCTTTTCCAATGGCGGTTCTAAGTGTTCCTGCAGCATGCTCCGGCATATCTTCTTCTAGAAAAAAGATAACAATAGTCAAATAGTATAGAGAACGCAAAAGATTTCGTAAATTTCAGCACATATATCTTTGTGAGTACCAGATTAGAACAAATTATATAAAGTGACTACCGTTTAAAAGATCATTTTTTGCTTGGTCACAATGCAGCTGCAAAGTCGTTCGGGCTTCCATCAATAGATTGTGATATGCTTCTCCATCAGGTAAAACAAAATTAACGCAGTTTTCGTTCTTAATTGTTTCCGCTTCTTGTTCATTTGCTAATTGTTTAGCTTCAATACTTATCTGAAACATACTTTTTACATTTATGTAAACTTCGGATGGTAACCAATTATTCACAGTCGATTTTACTGACACTTGCTCTTCAATTCCCCACTTCTTCTTACAATCGCAATAAAACATATAGCATCAGCAGTAATAAAACTTGTGTATAAATTTCGGTTAATCATGTCTTCGTAGTACTCATCCTTTAAGTTTATTCATTTAGATTTCTTTGAGAGAGTAAAAAACGATTTAGCCAACATATTCTTGCATATCGCTGGATTTCTTAACATTAACCCATTAGCAATCTCGGGATGAAATATCAAAATGCAATCCCTGACTGATTACCAATATGTGGTTCGCTCTCTACGGATGTTTTTCGTAAGGCCTGATGCATTTGCTGCGCAATAGATGGTTTCGGACTGTCATGCCAATATGCCTTATCATACAACTAAAATTAGCTAATGCAAATAAACATAAATAGAAACCTCTTAATGATCAAAACTGACAAAATGAGGAGATGCTCAATCAGCAAACCATGCCAGTATCGTTAGAAGGCATTTCTACTAAGCTGTCACAGAACTGAGTTTCTTACATTGCTGAAGCTGTAATGCATTCTTAAATAAATTCTTATTATCTATTAATTTAGCGATTGCGTACAGCCTAGACTTTTTTTTCTGGTAAATAATTCAATATTAGCTGGTATAGATCTCGTTTATCTATCAAATGTAATGATATAACGTTAAAATAATTTCTAAGTTCAAACTGAGCAGAAGAAACACTGGGTATTTTCTTCAAAGCAGAAGAAACAATTTGTGTATTTTCCGAAAAAGACGAGGCGTTAAAAAAGAATGCGGTGCTCGCAATCAGAAGTTTACGGATCAGCTGATAGGAATCATTAACGATGATCTTTCTACAAAGGTGAAAAGGCTTGATAAATATATCTCTTATGACCGGCCAATAATGATAACAACGATCCATTTTGAATTGGATTGTAACTATCAGAAGGAATTATTAACAGTTGACAATAACAACAACTATTTCAATGATTGAATAGAAGAAATACTTCAAAGCTTTTCAAAACCGAACTTCATCGAAAAAATATTACCATCATCATTTGGTAATCTTTTACCATTACATTTTTCTGAATTCGGCTAAAGCATACTCTGAAGATATGCTGATCGTTTGGGTGCACTAAAAGTAACAACTGCCTCAGGGATATTTGTAAAAGATGTAATTCATGTGTAGTAAATCAGCGCTTCAATATTTGGCTATGAAATTCTGCCGTACTTATTAAATTCAGTTGATTTTTCACTAAATAACTATTCGAAAACTTTTTTTCCGCAATTAACATGATGAAGACAATGTTTTTTCAAGAGTTCGTGGTACCCCGTATCCCGAAAGCATGGATGACTGTGATTTTTTTGAAAGGAATAAACATGTTTCTCACCGTCAATTGTTACCATTTCTTGATTAATTGGCAAGTATGTGTCTATAATTCCAACCATAATGAATATGCGAAAGACAACTACTTCCTAATATTATCTGTCGACGAACTCTTGAAAAACTATGGAGTCCTATGGGAAAAATTATGAATCTTAACAAAGTTATCCACTAACAGTGCGATTTAGTAAGAAAGCAAATGAAAAAAACAGAAGTCGAAATTGACAATTTCCAGTTAAACTTGAATAACAAATATCACTGTAATTACGACCAGATTTAACAAAATGTGCCGAAGTATGTTTCCCTTAAGCTTCTTTTCTGGATGCCACTACTACAGGAAAAACAAAACGTAATTTAAGCAAACTGAAAAACTCTTTCGCAAATTTGTTGCATTTTCTGGAGTGATGGGATTTTTGATGAAAAATTATCAATGTTTTTAGTTTTTGTAATTAGTAAAAAAAGTGTCGAACTTATTCAACACTCATGCGACGAATACATACACGAACAAAAAAAAAAAAAACAAATGAAAAGAAAAAATGTTTGCATGAATCATGAGAAAATCTTTGAAAGAATTTTTGCAATTTAAAAAAGTAACAACCTGATCGGAAAAAGAGAGAGAATTCTGTGCTGCAGTGGGATCATTTAGAGGTTTCGTTGCATGCGCTTCATCCGATATTGCCATATTTTCATCATGAAGCAAATTTTCCACTTCTCCTTAAAAAACGATTTGAGAGATTCTCAAAAATGAATAAATGAAAATCCCATTTATTTCGAGTAAATCGTAAAATATAACATATTAACTTAATGTTACTTTAGCCTTTTTTTTTGAACGGCAACTCAGTAAATCATCTAATATCTAATTAAATATGTTTCGAAAGTTTTCACAATTATTTAAATTAGCATTCAGAACTAGACTATTGTTTTGACAGCAACAGCAAATGTATTATTGATAAAAACTTATCTGGTAATGAAAAATTATTTGGTGTTTTGCTTGATTCTTATGTGTCAAAGAAAAAAGCAAAGAACAAACCTATATTTTTCATCTCTTCACTCGAATTGTTTTCAAGGATATGATCAAAATGCTCGACTAGTTGTCGCACAGGTGCTGATGTCCTTGAAATATTACCTCCCATTTGTGAATTATTTCGACTCGTTATTTCTTCCGATGTCATACTGTAAAATTTTAAAATGAACAATTATGAAGAATTGAATGACTGTTCCGTAATTATGAAAATCAGATCTTTGAGTCAGGAGATTATTTTAGTCAATTTTCACAGTTTTTAAAACGAGATGTGTACAATATAACAAGATTTTACCAACAAATGATCCCATATAACAACCCAAACTCTACAGTTCACAAATTCGATCAAGTTGAATTACACAGTGCAATTTGAAAAGTAAACTTGAAAAATGAAAATAAAAACCTCAAAAAACATAAAACAGCTCTATGCTTTGAGTAACTTGCTTCGGTTATAAAACCTTAATTTTGTTATGTAAATCCTACATCGATTCCTCATATTTTTAAGGAAAGGGCAATTCCATTCCGCTATATCCTAAGTCATCCATTAAAAAGCGAGAAGCAAAACAATCTATACAGCAATTTAAATACAAAGAACATTGGAAAATAATCGATTCCCTATTATAAATATAGATGATCCTCTATAATGCTGGGCTAAAAGAGTTTCTGAGACAAATTGCTGCAAAATTTTGTCATCTAATATTCGTGGAACAGACACCAATAAAATGTAATTAACCATGACGTTGACATGAACTTTTCTCAAAAAAAAAAAAAAACGAATAAAGAGAATTTCAATGATGGTAATAAAAAATATACATTGCAAATGAAGAGGAAATGCAAAATTCGCAAAATTCAAATTGTTTAGTGAAATTTCAAGAATGACAAGCAGTAATTATTGTTGAAGACAAACTGGAAGAAAATTGTGAAGAAACTGAAAATTGCTATTAAGGTAGCTATTACGAATCAAGAGATTGAAAAAAGAAAAAATACACTAATCTTTCTATCAGATATTGAGGGTGAAACTATTATGTAAACACTACTATTACTTCTTAGAAAGATCCTTAATAGTGATTTAAGCTTTCAAAATTTTGTTTTCGATGTTACCCGAAAACAATTTCTACTTTCCTTTGGTGATATCTCAGAAAGCGGAAATGGTAGGCAAATTATTCTCAAATCATTTTATGGAATATCATACGTCAGTAAAATAGTGAAAAACTTATGACTTAAGTCACTGCTGTTTCTTATATTTTTCTAATCTGTGAACTGAATAAACGGTGTTAGTAAAGTAATCTCTTTTCACTCTTTTAAATTGATTTGATTGATATTATATTCATCAACTCCATCTTTTATAAAAACAATATGCAAAAAGTCTAGTGCAATACTATAAGAAGGAAATATAGAAAGGAAACATTTTGTGATTATAATGTAGGAAGGAAACATTTTGTGATTATAAAGAATATAGCGAGAAAATTACTAAATCCTTGTGTGTTCCTATAGTTAATGCGAAAACTATAAATTCAGTTGAAGACCCAGCTTATTTCCACAAGTAATCTTGAGTAAAGCATCCATCGATGATAATTATGTCTTGCACACTTAATAAACTGCAATTCAGCGATCTAACGACAGTTCTTCAAATATTTGTTACTACTTTACATACAAAGCAGTATGCTTCTCAACTTCATCATTACTTGTTAGTTAAAACATTCAGTAAGCTACGAAAAAATGTTTTATCACGAAAGATCTCTCACTTTTTTTTTTGATTATTATATAGAAGCTAAACAGAAATACTATAATTATTTAATGAATAGTAATATAAAAAATCTTTTAAGAAGTTTCATCCTTACTGAAGAAGTCGCTTGATCTTAATTTAACTTCAAAGGAAACTTTACCTATTTCATTTTTTTTTGTTAAACTACTTTATCCTTGTTACAATCTTATCTACTTTTCTCTTTTGGAAGCTATTATGTGAAGAAATTATGATAAACTGATTTTATTATAAAGGAATGAATATCAGGTCTTTTGAAAAACAAAGCATTTTCATTTACAGACCTTACGGCATATAGCAACTATGTAATATATCAGCAGCTAACTATAAATAATGCAGAGAAAATAGATTTGCATGAGATAAATTGATATTTGAAGAATCAAACTGAGCATCAAACAGAGGAAATTCGAACAACAATATCAATGATTAATATCAGAGCACAGGACGACTGAATATCAATAAAAAATACTCAGAGATCACAAATAAAAAAATTAAACGATCGACCAAAAAAGACGCTAAAATACTAAGGAAAAATAATATTTAAATTAATTTAATTTCTGCTTTTCCTTTAAAAGAACAGGAATATTACAGTTCTGTTAATTTTTGAATAAATTCCCTCAAACGATTTGATCTCTCTAAATCAATTTTGATTTTGATGCTATTATATGGACATAATAATACAGTTACGAATGGGCACACAAATGAAATCTTTATCAATATACGACTGTTTCCTGTTAATCCAGAAAGCATAACAAAAGTCTAATTGCAACCGGTTCATTTCATGCCAATAATTTATTTTAATGAATGAAATAAAAAAATTGCTATGAAATATGGAACAGAGGGCTTATCACCCATGCATCAAATGAACGTCAGTATCGCTGGTGAAGATTTTACTTTCACTCATTAAAATAAATCATTGGTGTGAAATGAACGGGTGACAATTAGACTTTCTTAAAATGAATTCACAGACATGCATTAATCAGCCGTCTGCCCAATAAATCGAAAAAATTTTTTTTCCCATTTTTTTCTGCAAGAAAGTATGAAAAAATGAAGGAAAAAACTACTGTTCTTTTTAAAAAAGAATAAATAAAATAGAAAAGATATTTCACCTTCAATTTCACTCTTTATTATCCCTTTCTTCATTTGTAGGCAAGGAATTTTAATTTTCACTCTGATAAATCAGCACTTATTGATATGAATGGACTTTACACAAAATTGAAGATATCGGCTCGATCAATAGATGATCTACAACCATTTGTCGGCGTCTCCATCAGTGTTATATCGGAGGAATCACCTGTTTGTGTCATGTACCTTTTCCATAAGATACGATCATCATTGACTTGCCGTCATTAACAATTAGCCCATGGAGGACACTACTTACATTACTTATCTTTTTTTCGCTCATTCATTCGTTCTGAGAGTTACTTATTTGCATCACAAAACATTACAATCCCACTCCTATCCCTAAAAATATTTCCCCAGATAATGCTATTTCAAAAGAAAAACTCAAAAGCGATAGAAAAAAAAAATCTCACCAACTTCAATTTGGCATGAAAAAAAACATAGGAAGGAAAATCTAAAAGTCAGGAAATAAGAAATACAACTGATGAGAAAAGATCCTAAAGAAAGCTGCAAATATTAATATTAAAATCTTTATTAACAAATAAGGTAAATGGAAACAAGAAAATTATACATTTCTGATATCATGCTTCAACGTCAGTTAGTTAATAAGGTGAATTGAGGTAATGCAATTAGATGCTTGGAAAATGAACACTGCATCAACTATCTGATTGCAGAAGAACGGAAGTCTTTACTTACACTCTGAGTAACTAAAGTAAGATGAAAAAAAAAAAAAACTAAAGAAAAAGTTTTCCTTCTTTTTGCTTTCTTGGAAGCAAAAGATATAAACAACAATAATAAGAAACTTTCATAAATGCAGCAGTACAAATCTTGCATAACGTAAAATAGATAAGAATAAAAGTCAATCCAAAAATACATAAAAAGCAGTAGTTAAGTCACAGAACATACCTTTCTCGATTATCGTTGCCATCATTTTGACTGAAAACTAATTTACGTGTCTCTACAATACTCATCGGTAGCTCTCGCGGCGCGGCATTTTGCCGTCGACTATATTCGCCAACGAGGCGACTGGGACGGTGATAACCATTCAGAGCACAGCTAATACGTAGATACGATGGCACACGGGTAGTCACTTTGAAGTTATCCCCTGAGTGAATATCACTTGTATTCATTGATAATGCAGTTACACTTTTTCCCACGTCCTGCAGGAAAACGAGAAATATGGAATGAAACAATAATACCATTGTCATATTATAGTGGCTGCAACTATTATTTAATGAATAGCTGATTTGTTTGAAAAATTGTAAAACTGGATAAAATATTTTGCTTCATGACCCGAGGAAAATGTCAACTAACGAAGCATATTAGCTGGTACCTAAGAACAAATAAGAAAAAACAACCTTCAGAACATTCACTTAATTACAATGGAAAAGCAAGCGAAAATTTCAATATAAATTTGTACTTTTATAGATCTTGCTTTTGTCAGAAAATGAACTAAAAAATATATAATCAGAACAAATATTTGCAACTGTTTCTGGTATTAAGAAAATGAGAGATATTGTAATCATTCTATATCAGCCAGCAATACAGTGAAAGTAAAAATTTAGAGATCGAAGAGCACTTACAGCAAAATCAAATCAATTGCTTGAAAATTACTTGATCTTTTTGAAGGGTTATAAAACGTAGATCATTTTCTGATACAGTTGGCCTCGAGAGTATGTCTCCAGAATTGCAAGCCGTTGGAACTGTTGAAGTTGAGGAGATCTAAAATTCTTGCCTTCAAATTACTTCTACTGCAGTTAAAATTTACTTGGTAATTATAAGTTTGCAGCTGCCCCATTCAAAAAGGCAGAAGGGAATATTTTGCACTTGCACAAGAACGGCAAAATATGTTTCATTCATCAAACAAATAATATTAGATAGTAATTTGCAATGCTAGACACTTGTCCATATATTTAGATCATTCTAATAAAGCTGGCTAACGCAAACTATCCCCGAAGGAAACATAAAACATTTGAACGAAATTAAAATAGATTTCGCTAGGACCAAAAAAAGTTATCCCATGGAAGTTAAACATGTGAACAATATTCAACTTTACAAGGCATAATTAGGCTGGAAAATGTTGACAAAATTTGAAGCTAAACAAGGTGAAGGGGTTTTAATTATTCTTTAAAACTGGGAAATATGCTAAGACGTAATTACTTCAGTAAATATAAACTGTCAACTTGAAGTATGCAGATGCATGAATTAGCAATGTTGATTTTGTTGTCAGCAATACATTTACTGAAGTTAGCATTCCATTATTTCTACTCTAATTTTCAGTGCATCCATAAGTGTCTGTCATGCCCGTTTTTTCCATGATGAGTAGAGTATAAAGTTGAAAAATGAAAGGTGAGAAAGTATCAAATTAAAAGCAACCAAAATAGAAGACAAAAAAACACTATTTGAATTATGTCTTTTCCAAAAAATTTCCCAAAAATGCAAAGCATCACATCTTTATGCAATAAAACACAGCGAAAAAATTGTTAAAATCCTATCAACTATTCGTAAATAAGATCTCTAAGCAGATAATTTTTTGCTATGAGAACCTTGAAGGAAATACATTCCCTAACTCACTTTTTCAACAGCCAGTAAAAAATGTTAACTGTTCCAGCTCTTTCAATAAATTTTAATACTTTAAATCAACAAGAGCTATAAATAACCTGTTTACTTTTAGTATATACGGTTATTTCAATCAAGAAAACAACCACAAAGACAGTTGATTTAAAGATGAAATAACAACAAACGCAGATCACTGAAATTATATACCAATAAGGAAATTAAAATGGAAATGAGAAAAAATAACTTACAGTTTCACGGCTGCTAATGAGTTCATTCCAGCCAGGTTGGGAAAAATTTTGGGCATCGTCACGAGCTGAAGATGGTTCACGAGTTTTACGGCTCATTGATAGCCTGTGAATGATACGGAAAAACGGTGATGAATGTCGTTTTGGTTTTGGTGGTGGCGAAGTGCGTGATTCGTTCTCGACATTCAACTCGCTATCTTTATGGCCTTCTCTCTGAATCAAACAATAATATACTATTCGTAAAATAATGCCTTATTTTTACAAAAGGTACAAAAGTTAATCGTACAACACCACAATCTAATTATAAATATCAACATCTAACGTTTTTCTTTTGAAATACAAAGAAGTAATACTGGGAGTATTTGGTTTCTTTAAAAAACATGCAGCTTTTGTCAAAAATTTAGCATGATTAAGCAATTGGGCAGTTATCCTGACAGTAATGACAAAATAAAATTACAAGCTCTAAAGGCAGAAGAAAAAATATGAGGGCTTCAGCATTTATAACACATTTTTCACACTGTTATCAACTAAAAAACAAATCATTTGTCGAATTTTTTCATTTATTTTTATCATTCATCACTTCTCATTTCCCTACTTATTGATATCATTTCCAAATAACGGACTTTATATTTTTGTAGTTCGTCATCCTTTAAACTAGAAACTATAATTGTTTAACTGCTTCTCTCAACTTCCCGTAACATTAACTACAGTATTCTTCTTCATGTCTTCCAGATAATTGTGTCGTTCTATTGGAACCTCAAGTTTAATTGTAGTAGCAACAAGTTTAGCCCTATGCATTTTTGAAGTACAATGAAATAATTAAAACCACACACAACTTATAAATATGATATGCTGCATGCGTTGCCAATATGATATGCATACGTTTGCCGCTAATTCTTTGAGTTAGATCTAAAATTTGAAAACTTACATTTTTGACAGGATAATTGGTGGAAGCAGATTGAGTGAGACAGGGAGTAACACAATCGTCCGACAAGTTCTGTGAAGAAACCCGTGGACTTTTGCTGCGATGTCTCATTGAACCGATCCTCGAAAAGAAATGCCCAATTGTTGATGGTCTAATTTTCGGCTCAGCTGTATATTTTCCCATAACTAAAAACTTTTGTTTCATACAAATATCGTCAATTCATTCAAAATTTGATTTCAGAAATTCCTATAATTCATTCTCATGAACATTTTCGATAAAAAAAGAGTACAGAAATTTAACTGCTATTAATATGCTGTGGTTATAGAAAAATTCACACTTTCCTCAAAATCTTTAGTTGTTATTTAACATTTTCAATAAACTAAAAGAAAAAAGAAACAGGACAACATTTAGTAACAAACTATAAACTCAAATTCCTCTATTAAAATGAAACAAAATAACATAAGGAAAGGAAACAAGCAATTTTAATAGTTAAATGTGGAATTCGAGATAGTATTCGATACTTTCTGGAGATGGCATCATCATTCTTTTCTTAAAGCAACACAATCAAAAGTTACACTAAATCACGTTTATCCTAGTAAAGTGGAACTGCAAACTAACTTAAACAATTAAGCAAAATTTACCCAACTTTATGGGTATATTTACAATGAATGTTTTGAAAAACAGTCACTTTCATAACTAACTTTTGAAAATTAAATTTATAACAGTTTAATCATCACTTACCACTAGTTTGCATAATCGTTAATCAATCTCACAAACAATCGATGAAAGCGAGGTAAATAATAAAACCTTGAAACAACTGTTACTGAATAGAGGCTCTCAAAGTATCATATCTCTACTCTTATCAGCGGGTGAAATCTTTCATCTCTCAGTGCTACTTATTGGTATTTGAAATGATTGAACGATAACACTTCGATCAAATAGATCATAAAAAATATCCATTAATTCAGTTATTTTTCATTTACCTCCCTTAGGTACATATCAGTATACCATCTTACCATCTCAAAAATCCATGGGTCTTTTTAATTCTTTCACACCAATTATTAGTTACTATAGAAATCAATTGCTCATTCATTAATCTTTTGTTGAGATGTAACTTAATCTAATTTAATTAAACCCTTTTATATTATAAATAGGTATATTACAATAAATTATTTCATCTTTAGATCTTAGGTCTTTAGATCTTCATAATTTATATTATTACAAAACTGTTATTTAATTAATATTTACGCATGCAATACATTTTTACAATACGTTATTTATTATACATGTACGCATTAGTATATTAAATAACATACGTTGGATATTAATTGTGAAACCGTGATACTGTGGTCATGAAATATTAATTTTAAAATCAATTGAAATATTATCCTCATGCAGTACCTTCGAATATGAAACATAGTTGAAAGGAGAAAATATATACGTAAGCAGTACATCTTGAAATCTCTGAACAATGTCATGTCATACCTTCTACAATGTCACTCAAACGCTGTTATCATTCCACCGTTCGTTTTATCCAATTGTTTATGCATTTCAAATCATATATTGTAAAACCCAAGAAAAAATCAGTAATTCTTTTTTGAGATTCTTAAGTACCTTATGAATGAAACCTGAAGCAATGATGTTGTATGGATGAAACCTGAAACAATGATATCGTACATTTCTATTGAAATAATTCTAAACAAAAAGCATTTGAGTATAATTCATGATAACATGAAATTTATATCTTGGAACGATATCCTTAGTAATGATAATAACTTACAAAATTACAGGAAACCTTCTTCACAGGAAATCTTCATCTTCCTTCTCCAGCACAAAACAGTTGGTTAAAGACAGGAATGTCAGTAATAATGAAATGTTGTAAACAACTGTAATGATAATTGTTTTAATTTCAAATAAATGACAATAGTTCCAGAACACACACTGAAATAAAGATAACAGAAATAGAAAATCCATAACAAATTGGAAGCTTTTCTACATCTGACTATACAATTACATTAAACAACAACAAAATGCATATTAAAATATGATACAAGCAATCATTGTGTTTACTTTACAGAGATATACACCAATTCAAGACTTCTATACAAGTATATATGCTCCTGAGTTGAAACTGCTTATAATTAATTACAACTTGATACATATTTCGTTCAAATTAAGAAACGAAAAGCAATCTTGTAAAATACAAGCGGTTTCTTTCATCTTTCAGGTCATGTGTATGCATATTATGAGAGCAACACATAGCAGAACATACTGCTATTACAGTAAAAGCAACAAGATAAAGTACAACTAAAATTTCAAAAAAAAAGATAACTGAAGAATCATGTACTTGTGTTATATGCATTGACGAAAAAAAGGTACCAAAACTCAATTCGAGTAAGAGAGTTCCATAAGATAATTTATATCATGATCACTATGAGCAGGCAGTTCTTCTAAGGCTTTTTTTTTAAAAGATAAGCAGCTTAAAAGCATTATTCACAACTAATAAGCAAATAATACATTTGAACGAAATTTGAGAAATATGCAATGTTCCTAAGTGAAGGAAATAAAAAGGATATTTACAGCACTGATACTTCCCAAACCGATCCTTACAAAACTATTTTACAAAATTTCTGAAATATAACTATTGAAACCGGTCGAAAATAATGATAAAGGACTGAAAGTAAATTCAAAAAAAAAAAAAAAAAAAAAAAAAACATAAGATAGATTTTAAAAAAAATGAAAATAAAACCAAAATTAGGGTAAATAAAATAAAAGATAATATCGAAAAAAAAAGCTAAAAGAGTATAATAACGGCGCAAAAAATAATCAAATAAAAAAAAAAGTGAAAAAAATTAAAAATAATAAGAAATAAAATAAATAAAAAACAAGAAGTAAAAAATTTTGAAGCAAAGCATGCTAGATGACTTCTATGTATTTAAATTTAATAAGCTTTTCATACAATAATCTTAAGCCCATGAAGCAAATTCACCTGCAAGTAGTATTTCAATTTCAAATTATTTGTTCATAAATTAAGTTGAAATCTCTTACTGTACTCATCCCGTCAAACTCAAAGTATAAAATGATTTATGGCTAAACATGCCAATGTACAAAAATCAAAAGGACTGTGGGTCAAAAGAAACTTCATCATGACAAATTATATGGATATTTCGTTTTCAAAAAAGACTTTCAGATTCAGTTAAATTTACTTGCAGATACTCTTAAACATATGTCTTTAAACGTACAAATTTATTTACAAAGGAAATATTGCTACATTCTTTCCAATATGAAAATTATTGCATGCTAATCAAAATGCTCACTGAAAAATTGTACTTCGTAACAAATACTTTATCTATTACGCAAAAATGTCTGAAAGTGTTTGATAGCATTTCTTATCTTCCCTGGAAAGACAAATATCTTGGTACTAATCTGGCAATAGAAGAAATGTTGTTGGAAGAATTTCTAATAATAAAACAAATTCCGTCATTGTATAATTAATTTCAACCGGTCTCCTTACTAATCGCCAGTGCAAACCCAATTTGTTATACAGTGTTTGATTTTCATGATCCAACAACTTCTCCAATGCATGTACCGTCTAAAAAAGAAACAATATAGAACGCTAACATCAATGTTATCATAGAATGGACGAAACTGTTTGGAAAATAAAAAAATTATTCAGGGATATTTTTCCACAGGAGCTATTAGAAAATTTTTTCTTACAAATCTCAAGACTAAATGATACTAGAAATAGGAGCATCTTAATCATACTGTTGCTATTTTAATTTACAATATAAACAGTTAACAAATCTTCATCAGCTTATAAAATGCTTTCAAAAATAACGATTGTGATGGACAGGAATATTTTTTGCTTTCTTCATAAAAAAAATTGACTTATGATTCAATGTCATAAGACTATTTTTTTCGACATTACTTAAAATGGAGTCATCACCTTAAGTTATACTCAAACTTACACGTTTGTTCAAACAAACAACGGGCCATAATGAACAACCAACGGTACAACAGCAAAAGAGCAATCCACAAACAAGCCAACGAACATTTCCTGACATACTCTTTGATAATATACCGTTAATTCGTCGCATCGTATCGGCTAGCTCTTCCGGTGCTAAACGACCCGTTAATACGGTTGGAAATTCGGTATCAAATCGAGAACTCAGACCAAACCTTAAACCAGGCATGCGACTGATTAAACAGATAAACCAGAAATTCAGATGAATAATTTTACAATCAAAAAGCAAAAAACCAAATCATATGACTTTAACACTATTGCCCAACCAATAGTAGTGCTAGAATTATCAAGGTCGCTTGGTTGGCTAGTGCTTTTTTGAAAATTTTCTGATGGATCCATTGGTTTAGAAAAACTTAAAAAAGTGATATTCAACCAAGCATTTAACTCAAGAAATCACCGTTTTATTCATGAAATGAAGAAATATCTGTTTTGCTCAACTCTGACAGTATCGTCTAACTTTCCTATACGATGATAACTATATTATTTTGACATTATAGAAAAGTTACTGTCTTTATTTACTGTAATAGCTGAATCGAAACTTACTGAAAATTTTAACGATTTAATGGGAATTTAGAAACAATATCTGTTATATTTATTACAATTAAGACCAAAATCTTTTGGAAAAAAAGATAAAAAAATGACAGTTCACAGAAATTTTTGGAAAAATTAATTCATAATTAAATGAACAACTGCAAAAAAATACAAACATTGTTAGATGGCCAACTCCACGAAAAACAATTGGATCTTTGTTGCAAATCATTGGTGAAGGTATTTCGTCAACAATTTCAATGATGTCGATATCGGACGACATCGTCCTTTTTGTATTTCCACTTCTTTTCAGCACCTGGATTGATACTTTCTGTCTAAAATTAGCATATAGCCAAACCATTAATTCGATAACTTGTTGCTGATAGTGACAATGTAAGAACTCTGTTCTGATTTCGACTATGTTAACGATTATCGCAGCAATGATAATCCAGAGAGGAATAAAAATAGTAATTAACTAATCTTATTTCCTAAAGGAAAAAATGCTTGTTGGGTTTGAAACAAGGATGACCGTAAATCTAATTGAAATGATACGACAATTTTTGGTGCATTCTCTTCATCAAACTATCATTACTTATTATTTCAATGTAGTATTCGGAATGACTGAACTATCGGTTAGAATAATAATGAGCAATTAAAAAGATAATTCACTATAAAAGATTATAACACGCTCTTTTGTAACATGAAATTGAAAACTAAATCGAAGTTCAAAACCAATCAGAAAACTGAAGTGTATTTGGGTGAACCCGGAAAACATGGATGGGTTATAACTTGTACTAATTTCTATCGTAATTATTTAAATTATTCATAAAGGATGTAAAAAATGAACATTTCAAGCGCAGTTATGGTAAATATATGTGTAACACGTGACCACGTGACCTCTTCCCAACCCATATTCTTCCCAGCAATCTTGATATGGGCTGTCTGCCCACTGCTCTCATATGAACCACTCCAACAAGCGATCCACTGTACGCCGCACAATGCAATTCCTAACATCCACTCCTTGTCATATCATTCAACCTTTTGCTTTTTCCACTTCATAAACTTTTTATTTGGTAAATTAATTCAGCCATTTAATTAGTCAATAATTAATAGATTGTCATGAAATCGCAGCCAGCACGTCATCAACATCAGCTACGTGAAAATTATGCGTCAAGATATAGATGATAATGACTATTTGCAACAATTAATTTCAAACGATTTATTTAAACAATACAAGTGATAGGTACATATTTCATTGGAAATTGTTAAAATGATAGCATTAGACTTTCAGAATTACATCTATGATATTGTCATCCTCTTTATCGCTGATATCAAGCAACCCTATTTTCCCAACAATAATAATATTCTTATTCACAAACAGAAGAGAATTTGTAACGAACAAAGCTCTTGCTCTGAAGATTTTTTTGTACTTTTACATGAGAATTTATTACATAAAAACTAAGAAAAAAAATCAGAACTTATTTTTACTGCCAAAAACTATCAACAAGAGCTGTGTAAAAACAATACTGGCATTCCCATACATATCGCAAAATTTTACGTTTAAAAGTTCGTAAAAAATTTCCTTAAAGATATGATGATAAAACCAGTAAGGAATCTTTGGGTATTAAACAAAAACCAAAGTATACAAACAGTTATAAAACTGCATATTATGTATGTTGAAAAACTGACTAAGCAGTACTATCATGACTGCTTAATTTCTCATGCATATAATCGATATAATCAAGACATTTGCAAAGACACATACAGGAATCAAAAGCAGAAACTTTTCAATTTTTCAACAACAAAAGATCAACAGGATATGAATACAGTGATTAGCGAAGACGACCACTTCCATCAACGGTCCAAACCATTTCAACGATATACTGCAATTTTGAACTAAGAAAACTTGTGAAGTTCAAATAAACTGCGACTTTGCAAAGCATGTTCCATTTTTGCTGTCCAACTTTTCAGCAGAAGATATGAAGAGAAGACAGAATATAAAGAAGTATGTGAGTCTTGCATATATTTTACGGTAAAATAAAACTTACTTCCTGGTGGTGGTTCCCGATAATGCACTTTGAACCAAGATAAGACGGCTTCAAGACTTTGAAACAATTGCTGTCGAAAACGAAATCCTTCCGGTGTTACGGTCATATACTCATGCCTTGCTTTATTGCGCGGCAAATATGACACAACAAATTTTCCAGGATAATCTTGCGATGGTGTTAATATATAGCTACAATTATAAAATAATCAAAAAAGAGGGTAAAGAAAAATAAAAGAATGCAAAAAGAAAAGTTAAATATCACCGAGAATCAACTGGAAATTTGAATAACAGATGCAATAACAAAAGGAAGGCTATTTGACTAATAAAAAAGAAGGTTATATAAAATATTACGGTATTCGCTGTGGATTTCGCTTTTTTTCGTCGAAGAGATAACCCTCAATAGAATCTCGATCTTCGGCTCGTTTTCCATCCAAAAAATATTTGTGCGACAAAACATCACGAGCTGAAGCAGCCATAGGCTGTATGTGACGCGCAAGGATTTCATCTAAATCTTCGAATTCCTGAAGATGTTTCAACTTGTTAAGCGATGCGAAGCAGAGTTACACACTGTTAACAGATGTACAATGAAATTAAGAATTTAGTCAGAAAAAAACAATAACATCTCAAATTCCAAATCTATTCAGTTCGAACTGCAAACAAGCATCACATCAGTTCAGTCATATTCATATATGGCCGAAAAACCTACTGAATGTAAGAACATACTTCTGCACCAATTAACAACGTTTTTCCAAGACTAAACTGGTGTTGCTTCCCTTCTTCTTTAATATCGATATGTTGATAAATACCATCAGCTACTTTCCACGTTACCGTTAAATGTGAAACTGATTTTGAACTGGGTCGAATGATAGCTTCACCCTAAGAAGAATTCCATTTTGATAAATAATTCAATTCATCAAAACTTTAAAAATCAATTATAAGCATTCCAAACCCTCACTTGCTCAAATTTTTGAAGCATTCGTTCAGCATCTTTGAAGGTAACATTGTGAAATGATGGATGTGATATAACTCTTTTCACAAAATATGTTACGATTTTCCTTTGCTCCTTCAATTTCTTATCCTTTTCGTCATCTTCCTGCAATCAATGGTCGAGCATAGAAAAATGAAAAATTGATTACATTCCTTAACTGATACAATTTCTTTTGTTACTTGGCATTTCAGTTTGTCGAAGTAACGGTCAAACTCGCTATTCTGAGGTTGCAGGCCTCTCAAGTCAGATGATCGAGAAGAGCATGTCGCCGAAAATTTATCTGGATCCAGCTCCAATATTCGGCAATATATAGGTTGGTTGCGCTGCAAATTTCAAGCTTTCTCTAAGCCCTAAATCAAAACAATGAAAAGTAAATCACGAAATGCAACGAAAATAGGAAGAGATATAACGCCTTTCTGTTTTAAAAGCAACAAAACAATTACTTACCCTAACTCTCTCGCTTGGGTCCACAAAGGAATCTGGTCGATCTGATAAATATTTATTTGGAATGAAACCAGTTATACCACTATCGAATCGTACTTTTACCCCAACTGGTTGACCAGGACAAGAATCAATGTGTTGCCACACCTTAATTTTCGTTAATATCCGTAAATACAGGAATCAATATGCTGCCGCGCCTCAATTTTTCGTTGATATCCGTAAATAATTAAAAACCAAACATCCATTTTATCTCATTATTAAAAATTGGAAAGAAGAAACCAAATTTATTACAGAGGAATCACCTCATTTGTGTTGTTGAAATCAGGCTTGTAACAATACTGGCATTTCCACTGACCCGTTCGCTCATCTCTAATGGGAGGTACCCGTTCTCGCTCTTCTGGATCTCTCGGTTTGCGATAAACTATATGCATTACTCGCCCCATGACTAGTTTTCCTGAAATCAGCCGAAAATCCATAAATTTTCTGAAAAAAGTCCTGCAAAAAATATTATTGAAACGGGAAATGCTAGTTTTCATGCTGCACTTACGCAGTACATATATTTCTTCGAAATTACAACAAACTACAGCATATGTTTCAGTCCAGCCTAGATGATTAACAAAATCCGATAAATGCGAAATCAATTCTCCTAGTAAATAAGTTCAACAAGGATATAAAAATCAGTAGACAACTCAATTTCCAAACTAACCTATGGAATCAGAAGTTTCCTTTGTCAACATCGTGAAAATTTTTTCAGCCGATGGACTTTCATAAGGAACGCGAAGATCTTTGTATCGATGATTTAGCTCTGCTCGAATATCATACAATGTAATACTTTTGTTACCAAAACCTTGTCGGGCAAGCTCCTCCGCAAAAGCGTCTAGATCAAGATCCTAAAATCAAATATGCAATAGTGAAGTAAACCGGTTCAGCAATTAATTGTATGTCCAAACTTAATTATTATTATAATTCGAAAAATAAAATAAATTATAACACCTTAAGTTTATCTGGATTCTGTAAAATTTCCTCCAATGCACTTGTAGGATCAGCAGCGTCATCGATTTCCAGAGCATCGACCGCCATTTTTCGAGCCCACTCATATGTTTCTGGATGCACTCGAGAACCATCTAACACCTAAATTCAAGCAAAATGAAAAGATTGCACGAAGATTGCCATAATCATTTTAAATTAATAAACCTTTTGTATTAAGTCATATAAAGTTCTTCTAATTTCGGTCTCGTCCAAAAAAATTGTTAATTTCAGGCACAGTTCATGATTACCTCAACATAAGCATCGGTTCTTTCAGACACTTTTGCGGTATCAATCTTGATAAAGCCTGCCGAATTCATAAATACCTACAAACAAATTTTCACCAATTAATTCATAAAATAACGGGACGAAAGTTTACTAAGTCAAGCTGAAAAAGTATTAGAAAGCTTTTTTAAAAAATTTCAATCAGCTTATAGAAATAAAGAATAAAACAAACCTTCGGTCCCATACGGCATAAAGTGACTAATTTTGTCCGACTTTCTAAAAGATTATCATTCTGTTTCAATATTTTCAGTAAATGCACCCCCTTCCTCGGCCCTAAGCCACAGACAAATTGCAATAAATATGAAGTGTGAGAGTATTCCAAACAGCGATTTACATCCACACCAACTTCATTCACTCTGTTTATGAATTCCAGTGACAATGCAAACAATAGTTCTTCCTATAATATGATCAAATCACTCGGTGTAAATATTATCTTAATTTCTGAAAAAGGATCGGACAGAAAACGCGCACAGGCTTTTCTTTACTTCTTTCCATATAAATGCATATAATCATAAAATCTACCTTGTTAATTTCATTTTGCAATGGATGGTATGAAACGCAAAGAATGTCATCGTCTGTATTACACAAGTGCGCATATTCGATCAATGGATCCAACAACAAACGGCCTAAGGAAATTGCTTGTCGCAGCATTGGTGGATAGTTAGGGAATTCCGTCTGCAAAATGCAGCAAAAAATTTTTAATGCTAAAAACTAAAACCTAATATTCTAATAATTGCACGTGAAATATTCTACCAAATTAACTGCAGAAAAAAAAAGCAGGCACTAAATTAAGAACAATTTTATACATACAAATTGTCCCAGCTATATTTTTTATCCCTATCAAATAACATGAATTTGAGGTGCTAAGTTTTCTATTACAGTTAAATAAGTTCAAGTGATCACTAAGAGCACTAAGAGACATAGGAATATTGAGATCAGGCAGTTTGAACTGCCCCATTATACAAACAAATCCTATAAACATTATTAAGCACCCACAATCGCCTGTTTGCTGTGCATATAAATTTTGGCTGCTTCATTATCTACAATTTCGACGCAAATTTCTTTTGCAATTCCAGAAATTTCGTGTAATAAAGACTCGATGTCTCGTCTAATGTAGTAAGCATCCATATTTTCACCGCACAATGCAATTACACGGGGGCGACGTTTTTCGATGAATTTGCGCAAATAAATCATATCCTGACGCTAAAAAAAATAAGAAATGAACAATGATCAGGAAATATAGATGTCTACTCTACATTAAAGTGATGACAATCTACATTTCGTTACAAATGATAGAAATCCATATTTTAACGTAGCTTAAAAAAAAAATAAAAAAAAAAATGTTTTAACGTAGCTTAAAAAAAAAATACTGCGTGAAACAAAGCTTTCAATGCTAAGCTTTCAAAGCTTTCAAAAGCTTTTTTCTGAAGCATTTCTTGAAACCTAGAAAGTCAGAAGACGATAACCTTCAAATCTATTTCATCCGGTCTTTTAGAATTCAGACTTTTTGTAATATGAACTAGTCGAAGATGATCTAATACTTGGCCATCCTGATCGATAAGAGCGCAGAATGATGCTTGATCTCTGAAAATGTTGATTTTCTTGGTTATAACTCCTATTCAAGGATTATCAGTTCAGAGACTTAACCATGTACTTCATTTTCACATGCCTTAAAACGCTAAATCTGAATGATGTTACCTTTCTTCAGGGTACGCAATACTTAGAACTCTTGTTCCACCAGCAAAACCACTCCCGAAATCATCATCATCATCATTATGCACGTTATGATACGTTGCAGTTTTAATTCGATCATATAAATTCTGTGTGCTTTGCTGAAATTGATTCAATCGGCAAGAAACAGATTTATTAAAACTTTTTCAGTTTCAAAATTAATATTTACGTTTGTCATGGCCCAATAAACCTTTATTCAAAAAATGATGCTAGAAACTTAATTACATAAATCTGAAGGACATACTTTTATTACGTAATCTTTCGCCTCCTGTAGAAGCCTTTCATGAGCTTCGCGCTCAAATACTGGTAAAAGAAAATTGTTAATGCAAATTGTTACAGCTTCTTCTCTGACCTTGTTCCACATATCAACAACACGAGAATATTCATCCCTGAAAAAAGAGACTACTTTCTTAAAATGAACAAAGAATGGAATAACAAAATTTACTGCCACTTCTGTCATTAAATTTATTACCACTTCTGCCGATTCAAAGTTCAAAAAAAATCAGGAACTCTTTCCTGCTGAAATATTTTTACCTATGGTAGGGTTGACCATGTAGAAATTCTTGAAGCATCGTCTTCTTAAATCTAACATCGTCTTCTGTGTCGCAATGCAGCTTTAAATTGAGTAAGCCACCAGCATGCGCCTAAAAGAAAATTAAGATTTAAATGATTTCATTTCGAAAACGGTGAAGATTATGAAAATAATCATACAGTTTTTGTAATCAGATAGTTTCTATAGAAAATCTCATTAAAAAAGCTGAAAACTTCAAGAACAAAGAAGATCTACCTGTACGTACCACAGGTATTCATCATGCCGTAAAGCAGCGACTGGTTTGTTGAGTATGTACCTAAATTATCGCAAATTTTATTGTGTTGAACATTGTGTGACCATGATTTATCCCCAAAGCTTATTACCCAACAAAATATAAAAAAGAAGCATAGAAATTCGTTACCTTCTGGGCCATAATTTGTGATTTTCGTCAATTTCCTCTCGGCCCTTTTTTGTTGGGTATACCGAAATCTTCAAACGTAACCTATATTGTGATCGCAGCATTTCACGTACTTTTGGTTCTCTACTTAGCTGCTTAGCAACAACATGAATAGCACCAGTTAACACAGCTTCTGGCGTAGGGAAACTTTGACAGACATAATGTTCTGCAGCCTTCAATGGCTCTTCATCGTCCTGCACAATATCATGCCGTTTCCAGTCAAGATTTTCAGCAAACTGCAAAGGAGTCAAGCCAAAACGTGAAGCCATTCCAGATAGCCCATTCTGGATGCATAGCTGAAAATATGCAACAAATGAGAAACTAGCAGTCGTAAATCAGAAACTAAGTTTTTCACTCACACAATTACATTCACTCTAGCTTACAATGTATGGAAAAAGGTATACAGTGAAACACACCATATACTTATCCGTTCTTGAAGCAGCACGAAAACGCATTTCAGCAGCTTCACGTTCAGGATCGTCTTCACTCAAATTTTGAATTTTTTCCCAATCTATCATTTTCGGCACTTCCGGACCATAATATAATTGAAATTTCGTGGACACATCCATCAAGCCTTCTACCGTTTGCACTCCATGCACTCTATAATCCCAATATATATATATATATATATTCTATGTACATAACTTTGTTGTTATAATTTGTATCATATCCAGGCCTATGACATATCTATTGATTATTAACGATTTTCTGAATATGGGATATTTTGCTTATTATATGTTTGAAGTTCTTAAAAGTTTTTATAAGCCATTCCTTACTTTAACTTGTATGTGGAGTTTTGATTATAAGTTGGGTGTTATGTTAAATGCCACAGATTGTTACTATTTTTTTTTTTTTATAGCGGGATATGTTTGTAGCTGAATATATTATGTTCGAAATTAATTTGGCCTTTTTTGTTCGTGTTATACATTCTAATGGTGCTTCTATGTTTTTTTTGTTTATTTATTTACATATTTTTAAGGACTGTTTTAGTTTTTTTGTATTTATTATATATCTACTTTTTGATCTATTTTTTTTTGCATTTTGATTTCTCTCTTTCTCTGCCTCTCTCTACATATATATATATATATTTAACTTTATTGGAAAACATCCTTGTGATTTTTTTGTGACACATGCACATCCATAGCAAAAGATAAAAATCAGAAAAAAATGATTACTCATTCATATCCTGCTCAGTAACAATGCGCATCCCTGCCGCACTGTCATTCTCCATTTGATAATTTAACATCCGTTTCATCAGTTCTAATAGACGTTTCTTTCTTTGTTGAAGGTGACACCACTAAAAATAGAAAACAGATAATTCTTTAGCTTTCAAATATAAGGAAGCAAAGCCACTGAAAGTACCTTTTCATCCCATTGATAAACTTTCCATAAATCGTTGATTACCAAACATGATTCCACGTACTCCTTACGATAAAATGCTATGAATGGCACCTGGAAATACGATTTTAAGCAAAATCAAGTGCTGTAAATATCGCAGAAAAAAAAAATCACAAAAGAAAAGAATGGTGTTTGTTAGCAAGGCTGAAGACAATGTGTCTACTCATAATGGCAAAAATATTTTCCATTCACCTCGAATAACTGGTTTCTGATGAATTTCAAAGCCTCTTTAATTTTGTCTGGTGCTTCTGCTACAACTTTAGTTCGTTCATCAATGCGGAGATCCGGATTTGATAATACAGTGAGACAACTATCTTCCTAAAGTTGTGTTTTGCAGTTTATTTGTAACAAAATCTGTAGAAATATCGGGGTCACAATGGAGATAAAAAGGATATTTCATGAAAGATCAACAAAGCACTCTTCAATGAAATCCAAATCCAACAGTTTCTAAGAATACAGCAATGCATGAAAAATTAAAAGCTTCCAAAAAGTTATAAAAAGATAATAACACATCAAGTTCTTGATCACCATGAGAAATTACCGTCAAAAACAGATTAATACCTGTTCCGACAAAGTTGCATTATCAAATGCATATTGGTAAATCCATTTGGCTTCGAATTCAAGCTCATGGTCATCAGCCTCAGTTACTGGGATTCGACGAAGCTGCAAGAATGTGCAGTCAAAAAATTAACTGTTCTCTCAACTATACTTTTCAACGTTATCAAAGTGAAAATAAACACATAAAAACAATTGAAACAATATTAAACAACCTGGAAACGTTCAGGGCGATCATCCAGTTGTATACGTTTATCCATTGGAGCAAGCAATTTCTCTTCAAGCTCTGCAGGTTCAATTGTATCCATCAAAGTAGCCCTTTTCTCTTTCGGCTTCATTTTACGAGAACGTGATACATCCCCTCCTTCCAATTCTTCCTGCTCTTCATCTTCCGGATATTCGTCCTCATCTTCTCCAGGCTGCAATGAAAATTCATTCAAATGAAGCCGTGTGGAAATGCTAAAAAAACTGATGAATAAACAAACACCAACTTCTACATCTTCATCGTAAAATTCAGCAAAATTAAAGTCATCGACTCCGAATATCTCTCGCGCGTCATCAATAGCTTGTTCCGGCACATCTACGAAACGATAACGACGCTGTCGATGTTGAGGCTGTTGCCCATCATCCGTAACAATGAAGTCGTCTTCTGAAACAAGAACAATTAAAATATCACACAAGTACTAAATTTTTAAAATTGTCAGTGGTAGATGGGTGATTACCAGAATGCTCAGTTTCCGTGCCTGAACCCTCGACGCCATCATAGACACGTCGGTCCACCTCCCTGTAATCGCTGCGTTGATCATCATCACCAGCCAAATCATCCTTAAGAAATGATATGAGTTAACTTCAGAGAATAAGAAAGAAATTAAGCACATAATATTAAATAAACACTACATTCTGCTTTTTTTACTTCTATAACTTTTTTGGATTTATATCAGTTTGCTTAATAATTTTAACACTTGACAGAATCAACATTCTAAATAGATAAGAAATTAAGAAACCTTATCATAAAGATTACTCTTGCTACGTTCATGATCCTCTTCTTCATCACTTTCAATAACCACACGACCACCAGCGGGGCGCTGTTGTATGTCTAAATTATCATTCAGTAAATCCAAGTCTTCATCGTCCAATTCAAGATCATCATCCTTTTCCATATCGCTTCTATCATCGTCCTAATAACCATGAAGCAATTTTAAACCACAATTTCAATTTCGGTACAAATCAAATGAATAGAGCAGTTTGTATAATCATGATTAATAGAAGTTAACCATTGCGAGACAACTCGATTCAGCACTTTACTGCAGTTAAAATAGCATAACGGGTTTTTAGAAAATTTACTGAGACACAAAAATAAAATACTCCAAACATAAAACGAACCTCATTATCATCACCTTCATCTTCATCAATCTCGTCTTCATCGACAACAAAACCTGCCATTTCCTTTTGAATTTTGGCTTCATCATCTTCACCATCGTCATCCTCTTCGTCATCCTCATCATCGCTGTAAATCAAGCACAGAAATTCCAAATTTAGACATCAGTTAAAAATAGTAACTTACACAGATTTCATCTGCAAGCCTAAAAAATTCATTCTCTCAACTCTGCTGACTATTCTATCTATGATATGAGAATGGAAGTTCCAGTATTTAAGAAGCACAGCTGAATAAGAAATGAAGAATTGTACATACATACCTTCTACTGCTACTTAGTTGTGATGAAAGAAATCATACTAAATCATGTATCATTAGAACTGGATTAAAATTTTGTTGAAATTTAACCTCCTAATTCGTTTTTTCTTTTTTGCCTTCTCTTTCTTTTTCTGTTTTCGCTGTCGTTTAACTTTAGGTTCTAAATCATCATCATCAATGGATGTATCCGTTGTTTCACCTGAATTTTCGGACTCTTCCGCTTGATTGTCCAAAAATTCCGACATCCTCACTTTATGTTTTCCTCATTAATTCTCAAAATTGTCTGAAAAGGAAGATTTCATGCTTCCCTCAATTAAATCAATAAAAAATTCTGCACATTATGAAGTAAACAAACTGAACATATATACACACAACTTTGATAGATTCTCTACTATTCCTTTAACTAAGATGTATTAAATGAATAGATGAATTAAGTATCGATTTATTTGATAATATATTGAAAAATATTGACTGATTTAATCAATGCCAATAAATAATCGCAAATATATTGATGATGTAGTGATGAAAGAACAAAACGACGTGTATCATAAAATATTGAAAAACTCCCAGAAACAATCCTGCCATCCTAAAATTCTCAATGCAGTCAAGAACAAAATTCGGAATAATAACCTCACTGTAAAATCTTCAACGGTCACACAAACCACCACAGTGCCCTGCGACACAGCTCTTAAATGTCACATAGATTGAGCGAAATGCAAATAGTACATCTCACAGGATAACCTCAAGTATTGGATGTTACTTAACATGTACATCTATGTTGCGTAGTGGCTATCACGCAAGTTTCCGAGTAAACAAACGGGCAAATGGGCAATTCGGATCAAAATGACATGTAATTATGTAAGATTTTTAACTAGCTGCATGAAATTCTTTTCAACTACTCCAAATTCGAAAAAATTCAATTCAAAATTAACTGAAAATCAAAATTAGCTATTTTTAGGAAAGATTATTTTAAAATTTTGATATTAATTATGTTTTTTGAGAAGGAGCAGAGGTTATAGTTTGAATAACGAAAAATGAAAGATTGATCATATTGATGAATGTTCAATTCACAAGCAGAAATAAATTCAGGAATAAATGTGAGTAAATATAAATAAGAATACCATTGAGAAATTTTAGGAACATTTGATATTTGGCTATATCATTAGGATTTCCGAGCTAATCGTATGCGAATTAATTTCATCATCGATTGATTTCATCGATTTTTCACCAATCATCATCTCAAGTGAATTGTCATTTAGAAATAATTTTTAAAACAATAAAACTTGGCAATAAAATTCAATTTTTTTCATTATATAAGTCCTAGATTTTACTTCAAGTTTGTTAAATCAAAAAATTTCAGAAAACAAAACGAAATTTCGTTATTAAAGTTTTTATTAATCTTAATTAAAGCTAATAATATTTTCAATTATTAAGACTAATTAGTTGGAAGAGAAGAAGTCCCACTGAATATGCTTTGTGTTCAAAAGTCATTTAATACATTATTGTTATTTCGCTTTAAGTGGTTGAACTAGTATTCTTGATAATAAATTCACATTTTTATTCTTTTCAACTTCGTTTCTCTTAACCTTATCATTCAATAGCTTTTAATATTTGTTTTAGAATTAAAAGTTTAAATTGTTTTTCAACGAAAAGAATTATTGAAAGCTTTCTTTTCCTGGATGTTAGTGAAATAAGCTAGAAAAATATTACTCATTAAAAGACAGAAAGAAGGGATAATAACTAAATTCAGATTGCATAAATTTAATCGATATTGAAAAGACAGAAAAAAAGTTTCCTGTGAGTGAAATTTCAAAAATTATCACTGAAGTTTTATGAATTGAGCAGACAGCTTGCTTTTCTTCTTTTTTGAAATTTGCAGTTGTCTTTTTTGCTTGGGTCATACAACAAGCCGAATGATTCAATCAGTTTATCAAAATCCATTATATTTCATTTTTGTTTCTTATTCATTTTACTTCTTATTTAACTGGTGTTTAATTTTTACTTCAGCAAAATTAGTTTATTTTAGTGCTAACAATTTAATTTAAAATTCAACGAAAAACTTGTTCAGTCAAAAATTAAATGAAAAAAAAAATTTATCAATTTGCAAATACAACATTTCTCGCAAATAATTACGATAAGCGAGTGTTGGAGATGATAGTAATGATTAATGTTTTGGATTAATTTGAATATTTTACAGATCATAATTGATATTTTTGTTCACTTCAAATATTTCAACACTTTATTAGTAACTCGTTTAAGTGATATATGCCCAAGTGGACAAAATTAATTTACACTTTCTGTAAAGTGCAAATTTTTGAAATCAATTTCGATAAAGTTTGAAATTAAGTTAAAATTAAGTCAATGTTGATGTAAAGAACAACTAATAAGCACATAGCCTTCCAGTTGAGAAAAACACAATTTTTATGTTTTTTATGTGTATAGACTATAGACGTATAAAAACACTTTCATCAATAATATTATGCGACTTTTTTTGTCTCGTCCTTTCACTTCTGCTATTCACTTTTAATTAATCCATAAAAGGTGACAAATAATTTCAGTTGCGAAATTTTTTGAAAAAAGTCTAGCTTAAACGAAATTAAAATTACATGCGTCACTTATTCACTAAATTTAAAAATTACAATTAAATAACCCCTTACTTATTATTGTACTTATGACAGACAAAAAGTTTCCTTTTCCTTTTTTATGAATGAAAAGATTTCATTTTGCAAATATTTGCGAATATTTAACAGAAATGAAGAGGAAGAAAGAGGGGAAAAGAAGGGAAGAATATAAGAAGCTCATCATGCTACATTATTAGCAAGAATCAGTAATCAGTTAACTAAATGTTACATACACTCGCTGTTGCTCTAGAAATGACATTTGTCCTTAAGGCAAAATGATTTTGGTCGTTGGACAGCTGTGATGCTGAACATTGAAGTGCATCAACGATATATCCTCGGGAGCTCGAGAATAGAAGATTGAAAGTGGGATGATTTTGTCAGCTGGCAGTCAGACAGTCATTCCACCTAAACACTATCAGCTTCATCTACTTCTTCACCACTTTTCTTCTTCAGTCTGAGCTTGTTGGCTTATCAGTGTATGTTTACTAATTACATTTCTCATCAATACTTACTTTCTAGTATGGAATTACACCTCTTCTGTAGGTGCATCAGTATGATACATAGGAAATGCGTATTTGACTTTGTTGGTTAATTTCAAACAAACTTTCTATCGTATGCAACAATTATACATATATTTGATATTGTTTTATTAGTTATCATAAGAAATTAGTTTGATATAAAGGCGTAATCAATACTACTCAGAGTGGCCATTAAGTCAACGAAAACTAGGAAAGGTAAATTATCAATACAATTATATCACCTGTATATCATTGAAAATTTTGTCCTGCAAAATAAAAGAAATTTCGTTGATTTATCAGTTTGATAAAGTATAAAATAAACGAAATTATAAATGAAGATATTTGGACAACAATTTGCTAATCCAAATTTAATTTTTAGCAAACTATTGAAAGGCAGGAATTTACGTCCGCTCATTTCATTCATTCATTTGTCATACTTTTTCTGAATATAGCAACTGTGCTGTCGAGAAATAACGGAACTTCTCCAAATGATTGGGAAGTTAAGCAATCGATGGAAATGTTTTCAAATATTATAAACTTATCCAAACATGTTGCTACTATTATTAGCAATAGATTTCTTGTTGTTCCCGGTTTGTACTGGTGGAGTTAGTCGAGAAGGCAATAAATGTAATGATCAGTGTGATTATTATGCTGATACTACTGCTTATGAAAATTGTATGAAGAAATGCTCATCTGACAGATTTTCAACTAATACTTTCACTACCAGAAGTATTTTTTTCATTAATTAATTAATTGATTGAAAAGTGACTAATTTATTTATTTTAACTTATCATAAAACATAATTTTTAAATCTAAACAGAACTAGTAGATGTCATTATCAAATTCGGCAAGAAAAAAAACAAAGTTGGATTAGTAATAATTAATTAGTAATAAATTAGTAATAACTGTAACAATGATTTCTACTCAATTTTAGGATATCCATCGCCGCCGTTCAACATTAGCGTCAGTACGACTGTAATTATCGGCAATGTGAAATTCTTAGAATCAACTATTAACTGGGACTCTGAACCTGGTAAACTTCATATTTTGTTTGCATTTTTGGAACAATTAATTACTTTAATTATAAATGATTCTCTTTTTTCCCTTCTTTCGTTTTTTCACTTCTTAATTCTATTCAATATTTTCACTTTACACAAGACAACTCAATCATTTCATCGAGTAAATTTTGGTATTTATGTTCATCAATGAATTGGAAAATTTTTTAAATAGTTCTAATTTCTATCGTATATCATTTCGCAAGAAATAAATAAATCATCAGAACAATTGTTATTGCATATTATCGATAATAATTATTATTAGTGGTATTAATTACTGTTACTAATATTGTTAATGCTAATATTACTACCAATATTATCGTTATTACTATTACTGTTGCTATACGTTATTATCTTTACTATCGTAATTATAATCATTATTATGTTTCACATGATAATTGCATACATTAGCACACATCTGGAAAATCACATTGATCATAACAGAAAGCGAGCTTTTTTAATGGGACGACGACCATATCGTAATCTAACATCTGGAAAACAGCAGAAAACTGTTGTGAATCTTATAATAGCAGTCCTTTTTTTTAAAATTCACATTTAACATAACGGAAAATGTTATTTCATTGAATTCAAATAAGCAAATAACGAATTTCCGATTTAAGATTCTAAATGTGAAAAATCCGGGAATTTGATAAAAAAAGGACAAACTCAGAAAATTTTTTAAAAAAGGAAGAGAAAGAGGAATAGGAAGTAGATATGAAATGACTTATAGTAAATGCGTCAATGAATATTTTTGTACTTAGAAAATTTCTTTTTCATAAAAATTAATCAAAATTTCAATGAATTTTTTTAGACAGTGGACGTATTGGATATTATTTGCGGGTAACAGCCGTAGAAGAGTGGTGCGAACACGATTTTCCCGGATATTATACTTATGAAATTGGACCGGTAAGGGCTGAAAAAATTAATAAGGAATTTTGGAAGTTTCAGATTAAATTAAATTAAGAGCAGAAATGTTGGAAAAGAGTATGAAACACGGGAAGGAAATAAAAGAAAGAAATCAGCAAAAACTAAAGAATAGTAAAAATTGTAAAAAAGTACCATGAAATTTTTGTATAAGTTTTAATCTCATCCGCCAAATTACTCCCGTCAGTTTTTACAGAGTATAAATAAGATTAGTAAGAAATCAAATAATCTCAAGAATTTTTCAAAAATTTTCAAAAATAAAAGAAATGCCCGCACTTCAAAAACGGTTCAGAGAAAGGTTGACAAAGAGATTTGGTTTTAATTTAACTTTAAAATTTCTTTTTTTTAATCCTTTTCATCATGAATTTCAAGATAAAAATTACTGCATCGATCATTTGCCTGAAGATGTCTTTTTATTAAGCAAAAAGATCTTTGGACATTAACATTTATACATTGAATATTTTAAAACTTTTGAGATTCTATCCATAAGGTTAACAAACAAAGAGCAATTACAATGAGTGAAAAAAAATTTATCAAATGGAAACTGACAGAAAACTCGTTTAAATCAAAGTTTCAATCCGAACTTGTACTTTTACTTCCTCCTTTTTACTCGAGCGTATTTCAAGATTCGAACCTAAAGCTGAAAATAGGCTGAAATAGAGCTGGAAATTTTGATATTTTTTTAGTTTCATCTCACTGTGTTATCAAATTTATCTATGAATAAAGCAAGCATACCGTAGAATTCTACGCATTTCATTACGAGTAATTAATTAATTAGCTTGTTATAACAACAGTTCCGACAAAACAATTAACTGTTTTTAACAAAAACAATCAATGAACATTTTGTATTTTTTTGCTTTAATTTGAAAAAGAATTAATTTTTTAAAAAAATTGTCAAAAAGAAATTTTACAGATGGAACGATCTCATATTATTCCCGCAATGACAACTAATTCTGAGCCACTGGAAATCCAACATGATTGTACATATCTTGTACATATGCATTCAGTTCCTTATCCTTACGGTGATCCAAATTTTGCTGCTGTTGTAAATTATGTGGTGCCTCCATGTATTGAAGGATACTGTAGCTGCGCCAGTATGTTATCATTTTACTGATCTATAAATCTTTTGATCCATGATAAATTCATTCATCGTTTTTTCTATACATATTAAATTTAGGTCAAAATGCTGTACCAGTGGCTGAAAATGTATCAGTTCAGACGTATCAAAAAGATGGCGCAATAAAAGCTGCTGTTAGCTGGATGTATCCCGCTATTGGCGGTCATACACATCAATTCCGATTTGATCTCAGTGAAAGGTAAGATACGAATTGATGATTATAATTTTTGTTCCATCCCTTTTATTACTGCTCTTCTTATCAATCAATAGTCCGTATATTTCATTACTTTTACTGTTGATCAATCATTCACATATTTTTTTTGCAG
Organism: Mansonella perstans; assembly: GCA_037074765.1. Taxonomy (NCBI): domain Eukaryota; kingdom Metazoa; phylum Nematoda; class Chromadorea; order Rhabditida; family Onchocercidae; genus Mansonella; species Mansonella perstans. Next base: position 57,755 of record JBAMDO010000159.1, read on the forward strand.
AAAAAAGTAATGATTTGTATTTTTTAATTTTGATATTATTCAATCGATATTTCACATATTTTATTGGATAAAATTAATAATAATTTCAGATTTTATCACAGCCATCTCAGTTTTGCTAATCCAAATGCATTTAAATATCGTATCGCTGATATGCCATCACATGTCGTTTATGCTGAAGAGGTAAGTGTTGATAATAATAATGAAGAATGAGATATTAAGCTAAGATAATTATTATATTTGTAACTTACTTGATTTCATCATTCGTTCACTTAATTATTAGATCAATTAGCGATTTGCAGAATGTTACATCGCTTTCAACTGTATTACCCATCGATTTGGCATCAAATGAGGAATATAGGTTGACAATTTTTGCAATGAATGATCAATTGTGTCATAGTGATGATGTAACCGTTTCATTTTTCACTGGGCCAATTTTGACCGACGAAGATATGGCGACACTACCAGCTGGTGAGTTTTTCGTTTTTTTCTCTTCAATCAAAAATATTTAATCTCTTTGCGCATAAATTAATTTAGTAATGAGAGGAGCACTCTACTAAAGTACAAATAAATTATTTTTAGCAAAAAAAATGAAAAGATTAAAATAATGAGCATTAGCATTTTCGTTATTAAATATTTTCATGGCTGATAAAATCTGTTTAAATCAGGTGGTGAAAATGAAACCGAAGATTTTTATCAAAAAGAAATATACAATGTGACCGATGTGGAAGGTATCAATAAGATACCACCACTAATTCGTGAACTACCAGAAAAATCTCTCTATTCACCAATAGTCATCTTGGCGGCAACTTTTGCGCTTGTAACAGCGATCTCAATGGCTTGCTTTATTGCTTATTGCTCGATGCGCAAATTTTATAAGAATGGCAAATCACAAATCGAGAAATCAACAGTGATACCTTGGGCGATGGCACATTCCAGGTTGTATGAAATGTTGACACTTTCTAGTAAATTCTTGAAAACTTTTAAGCAATGCTTTTTACAATACATATTTTAGAAGGAATAAACTGCAGAAAGTATTTCTTGTTAAATTTTAATTTTTTAAAGTTTTTTTTTTCTATTTATTTCAATGTATTTCATTGGGGAAATAAGCAAAGAACAACAAAAATTATTTTTCCTTACAGTCATTCAATGCTCGAAACAAATATCCTTTATCGTCACACTGACAATTTGGCATCCCAAATTGATTACGAGATACCATTCAATCAAATTCAAGTTGGTGGCATCATCGGACAAGGTTCATTTTGCTTTCTTTTATATAAAGCTGCAAAATAAGTGAATAAAAGAAATACTGAAATTCCTCCAAGAAACTGTGAGTAGACTGCGATGAAATGAAGTAAAAAACGATTTGAATTATTCGAAGAAAATTTAATTTGCTACGGACTGAAATATTTAAATGTAGATTTTTATGAGAGATAATATGGACGGAAGAATTAGCAGCTAGGTTGCTTATTTTGTTTTAGGTTCATTTGACGCCGTATTTATGGATACCGTCTTATGTTGTTTAACCTATTCATCTTATTTTAGGTGCATTTGGTACCGTATGTATGGGTACCGCTTATGGTGTTGAAGGATATATTGGCCCAACAACAGTTGCTGTTAAACAATTAAAAACTAATGCTGATGAAAATGAAAAGCGTGAATTTTTAGCTGAAATGGACATAATGAAACAGGTCATTTCTAATGAGCTGTTGCATTAAAAGAATTGATAAAAAAGTTATTTAATTAATAATTTGATTTTTCTTGAGAAAGAGGCAGGTTGAATTGAAACTATTCGAAAACTTTTCATATAAATCTATTTAAATTCAAACATTCGTATTAATTTTCCCTAATTAATTACCTGGTAATATGACTAGTAATGTTTGATTCATAAATAACATATACATTGTAGTAGCTAATAAAGGAGAAACATATTAACGTTTGTTTATATAAATAGCACAAGGCTTTTTGTGTTTATTATTGCTTGAAACTTGACGTAGAAATGATTTGTTTCTTTATTCAAATATCCATTTGATCATTTTATGTTTATTGATCAAAATTTTGCAGAGCGAAATCATTGCAGGTTGGTAGGCATCCAAATATTGTTGCAATGTATGGCTGTTGTACGGAACCAAATCACCAGTGTATGATTATGGAGTATGTACCATTTGGCGATCTCAAGCATTATTTACAGAATCTTCGAAAACAGGTGTTACTTCTTTGCTATTATGATTAGGTTATTAGTATCGCGATAATGCTATAGATAATCCTGATTATGATGAACTAATTTGTTTTAGTTTGATCGAGCAATGGTAAATATGAAATCGTCATTTTACGGACGTGATGCGCCAGTTAGTCCATCACTGCCGCCATCAATGCATTCATCGTTTCTTTCAAATTTGGATGATAATTCAGCACATAACGAGGCATACCATATGGATCCCGCTGAATTGCAAAGCTTCGCTATACAAGTTGCAAATGGAATGGTAAGTTTTTTCAATTTGTAGTCTCCTTTTTCTTTTTCAATCAATTAAACTTAAAAACTTGTTCAAGTTTATAAAATTTTTAAGTTTTCGTCAAATTTAATACTTATGTGCAGAATTTTTAAAAAACATCATAAGATTTTTATTTTTAACTGATCTATTCAAAAATTTATTTAAATTTATTGAATTCCAAAAAATTTAGCTGAGTTTATTAATTAATAATAAAAGACCAATAATAAATTTAATAAAATAGATAAAAGTACATACCTGTACTTTATTTTTTTTTATTATTTTTTAAGGCACATATCGAATCACTGGGTATTGTCCATCGAGATTTAGCTGCGAGAAATATCTTAGTTGGTCGCGGAAATCAGTTGAAAATAAGTGACTTTGGATTATCGCGACATGGTGTTTATGTTAAAACAAGTAAAGGTGTAATACCACTTCGGTGGTTATCTGTTGAAGCAATCCAACGAAATATTTATTCAACAAAGAGTGATGTTTGGGTTGGTCTCTTTTTACATATTTACATAATAAAAACAAAATTAAATTTTTTTTGATAAATTTTAAATTAATATTGTAAACATATCAACTAACAAAGAAATTTAAAAATTATTGAAATATATTTTGTGTTTTTTTTCTTTCTCCATCTATGTCTCTCTTTCTCTCTCTCTCTCTCAAATTTGCAGTGTACATAAAAAATAATTACGAAGGTGTTGTAAAGGCAAAATTAGTTAATTCAAAATTAAATACTTTCATTTCACCTTTTTTCACTCTGTGTGAAGCTGAAATACAATAAGTTTATTTAAAACGTATTTTGCAAATGATTGCGATCAGAGAGCTGCAAGGATAGATATTAATGAGAATGGTATAATACATAGCCTATAGCCTAACGTTCACTAATTAAATGAAAAATTTCATATAAAATTGACAGATTAGTTGCTCATTTAATAATACCTCTGACAACATTCCAATGACTGTTAGGTGTGTAAGTGGCGCATTGAGAAGATTTAAACAATTAACACTTTCTCTTCATTCCTACTGACTCTACCTTATCTAATCGAGGTTCATTCTTAACTTTTTAGCTCCTCACAAATATTATGCTAATCGTAAATATTATAAATTTCATTTGATTAAAATGAAAAACACTTAAATTCTTATCTTTTCAAAAGTTCCCATTGCTACTTTTTCTCCACTACCTATCCATCCTCCGCCCTTCCCTTCGCCCTTCTCTTTCATCCTTCCTTTCTTGAATTTTCTCCAGTCTTAACATCAATTTATTACTTTTTACACCTTAACAGCCGATAATTTTGTTGCCTGCTTGCCCATCCCCAAATCTCTGAAAAATGTCAATTATATTCGATTTGTTCAGCTAGGTCAGCTGGTCAGTCAGTTAGTCTGTCCGTCTGTTTGTTTAGCATCATCTTTGTTTCAGTTAATCTTCTTTAAGCTTACAATTGATAACAATGATTATTACTTGAAACATTGATTTAGAGGGATTAGATAAATCAAGATAAAGAAAGAATTAAATGATAAAATGAAAATAAATGACAAGCAGTAAAGTCATATAACAAGTGATAACTAATCAAACAATAAAATGACAATAGTGAGGTTATGTGATAAGTGACAATTGATCAAATGATAAAATGCTAATAACAAATGATAAGTGATTAATTAACGGTACAAAGAGATCGTTTAACGCGTCTGTTTTATTGAAAAGTGAAAATATGTTCAAACAACAGTAATATTTCAATTCGAGATTCGACAAATTTTATGAAATTTAACTTTTTGAGAATTTAGACGAAAAAGAAAATGGAGGAAAAAATTAATAAATCATTTGATTGCCTGTACTATGTACTGAGTGTTTGAATTTTTATAAATCAAGTAAAAACAAAACAAAATGACAAAATTTTTTTTCAATTTTAATATGTATTTGCAGGCATACGGTGTCGTTTTATGGGAAATTTGCACTCTTGGTGGCTTTCCATATCCGACTGTTAGTGATAAAGACCTTTTGAAATATTTACTTCAGGGTAATCGATTAGAAAAACCCGTATCGTCTAGCAATGAAGTGTATGCTTTTATCATTTACAATTAAAAGGAAATTAAAATGCAAAATAGGACGCGGAATTGATTTAAAACGCTATAAAATGATTGTATCTTTGAATATTTCAAACATAAAAGTATCGTTAAAAGTATTCTTCTTGAAAGTATAAAAATATTTCTGAGTTAATTTAGGCTACAAAAGCATGAAGAAAAAAACAAAAATTTTTTTTTTGAATTTAAAATTTCGAAATTTAGATATGACGTGATGATTCAGTGCTGGTCACATAATGCAAACGATCGGCCATCATTTGCTTATCTTTGTGAACATCTTAATAATCTGAATAGTCAGCAATGTCCCTATGTTGAGTTTGTTCCCGGTGATATTCTACCGCCACCTGGTCTGTCTATTAGCTTAATTTCAAATTTTCTTTGAAATTTTAAGCATAAAAAAATGATTGAAATCAATCTCATTTTATCAATTAATTGGATGATTTCAGTACCTTGAAAAATATTTGAGAGTTCGAATCTTTTGAAATAATACGATATCAAAGCAAATTTCTTGGCATAAATTCATGTTTTTACTAATCATTGAAATTGTTAAGCAAAGATAACTCAAATTGATATATCTCATCAAAATTAATTAGTGTAAACAAAATAATTTCAGACGGTTACTGTGAATTAGTGGGAAGACCAATGACACATACCGATTTGTCAGCAATTGCCGATTTAGAAACAGCGGAAGTCGTTGATGAAAACTGAAAGGAAACGAAGTATTTTTTTTCTTCTTTCTTCTTCACTCATTTTTCATTATTTTCATTTGTTCTTCTTTTTCGAATAATTTCCTTATTATCATGTTATATGCACATATTAAATATTTGTTGACTTCAAACGAAAAAAAAAATATTCTTTCTTTTTGTACTTATTTTTAGAAAAAAGAATGAAAAAAATGATTGCGGATTGTCAGACGATGTTGTTTGCAAATCTAAACTTAAAACCGATTATTGATTTTATCACATATATTATACAGTTTATTCACAGTTTATTAATGCATATATATATTATTTGATTATTGCTTGAATTACAGGTTGTATAATAAGTGTAATTATTAGTATTATTCATAAGGTGCTTGTATTATTTTAGTTCTAATTTTAATTCGATTTCAAATCTTGATGGACAAAAAGAAAAACACAAATATGTTGTGCAACAAGATTATTTCTTACCATAAATACGAGGAAAACATTTTTAACAAATAGAAACAATTATTTCATCAACTTTAATGAAATCAATGACAGATAGAAGAAATGAATTTATTATTGAGAAAATTACTTTTTATGCACATTGCAGTGACAGTACAATTTATTAACAATAATATTTTGTTTTTTCAAAATCTCTTAAAAACTAAAATTGCTGGTAGCCAATCGATTCTTGCCTTTGTTTTTAAAAAAAATTTTATTCCTTTCCTGCTCTTTTACATTTCAGACAAGTAAAATGAGCCAAGTTCGAATTTTATAGAAATTTCAAGCAGTATTTACAAGTTTTACTACTATCATCTATAAATATTAAAAAAATGGACAAAGTGGTGACTAATTAAATGGCAACACTTGTAATTATATAAATTAATTATTCAAAAGGAATTAAATCCTAAATTGTGGATATGTACAAAATGATCTTATCATTTTCCTGTTTTATTGCTCTTTCTTTCTCGTTTTTTTCTGTTCTTTTTATATATTTTTTCTTTTTCATTTTGTGCTACACTTAGCTCTCCTTCATCTTTTATTAATTACATTTCGCTTTCTTTTTTTTAAACGATTCACTATCGGGCAAGGAATTCGAATCTCTCGTAAATGATAACAATTAAACACCATAATTATAATGATAAAGAGAATAAATGATAAACATGATGTTGATAATGATCTGTAAGCATTTTATTATTATCATGATTTTTGACTATCATCATTTAGAGCGGTAGTTTTTTATTAATGCTATATTACCATATTATCATTCATTCATTGTCTTCCATCCATTATACGTTTAATAAAGTCCATAAAATTTCTTTTTCAAACATTGTACATACATAAATACAAGCATAAAACGTATGCACATACATACACACTAACTGAAATACTATAAAAGAAATCAATAAATTAGCGATCAGCTTGTCGTTAGTTAATCAAATGTGAAATCTTTCATTGCTTTGGTTATACTCATTCAATGTAGTTAATTATAGGAAGCAATGATGAATTTCCATAATATTTAGATGAATAATTTATCGAAAAACATCTATCAAAATTGATAAAATTTGTGATCAACAAACGATGATAGCGATAATTTACATATTACTCATTTCCTCCGAACTGAACGTTATTTCAATCTAAATAATAAATTTAGATTTTGTTTTATTATGTAGTTTATATTGTTATTAAAATTTTTACCACTGTAGATTGAAGTCTTTGTTGCTGGTATTATCTTTTGTATATCTAATAATAGATGTAAATTTTATTGCTAAAATTTACTAAACATTTTCGTATGAAAGTTATAATATCACATTTTCATTTCGACCTTTGCTCTATAAATTTCAATTTTTGCCATTATAAACATTGAGACATATAAGGCAGTGCAAAAAAGCTCAACTATTTCATGTAGAAGGAACGGTTGAAAGATTTCTAGCAAAACTGCATTTAATTAAACAATAACACCGGTAAAAAAAGAATGAATTTATAAGTATTTGAAAATCAGATTACCTAAATGAAGTAAGAAACAGAGTGATAAATGCACTTAATTGTTAATATTAGCAATAGTGATAATGGCAATGATAATGAAAAGATGAAAATAATATTAATACCTAATAGTAATAGCAACAGTGATAATGATGTTAGATAAAGGATATCATCTCCCTCAGCAAATGATAATCCATCAGCTATAAGGAAGAATTTATTTTTACATAAGAAATAATGATTAAAACAGTGGCACGCTATGCGATCACGCTTTAAAATATTTAATTTCATAGTTTACAACATCCCATCACAAACTGTCAAATTTAAAATTTATCAGAAAAAACTGGAAATTGAAACAGATAAGAAAAGCTCAATTAAGCATTCTGTGCATTCATCCATAAATTGATAATCTTTGAACACTTATTTCTTTTGCCAAATTAAAATCATTTATGGAATAAGCAATTTTTTAGATTCATCCACATGACTCTTATTCAGAAATTTGTTGTGACTGGATTTTCGGGAATTTTACCAAACTGTTTCAGTGAAGCTGCAGTAATTTGACAGTTACTAATGAAAAGGTCAACGATTAAACGACCCTTTGCTTCGTGTTTTTCTTTTCTTTTTTCCTGGCTAAAAACACTTTTTTGAAATACTCTTTTTTCTTGAAATTGAATTCACAAACTTTCTTAATCCTGAATGTCCTGAATGCACACTTTCTAAGACAAATTAATATAGTTCATTTGAAATTTCTGAAATGAATTCGGAACCAGTGAGAAAGTAGCAGGTTACTAATATTTCTTTCGTTAATTTCTCTTTACACTTGCTCTCTCTTTTAATTTCACAATCTCCACCAAGCCTCAATATATAGTAAAATGAGCCAGCACATAATAAGTATCACGGATCGCAGTGGAGTCCTGTGCGAGTCTAAAAGTTTATCTACAATGGACATATCATCAGCTGCGGCATTCAATTATTTGTATCAATATTATGAGGTGTGACATTTTGCACAGAAGTATAGCCGCGCAACACTATGATAGCATTGATACTTGAATTTAAATATATCATATTCATATGTTAATCAAAATCTTATGTCTTGATGTTATGAGCGGGATAAAATACATAATTTTATGCAAATAAACTGGATAAATAGCCAAAAGAAATATCGAAAGGTATTGCACAGGGTATTAATGTCTTTGATTTTTTGAGAACAAAAAAAAGTTAAAATGAGGAAAAAAAGAAAAAACCGAATGAACATTCCTGCAGGAGATTGGATTTGAATTTTAATTCAAGAGTAAAGTTGCTCAGGAAGGAAGATTAGCTTGAATTTATTCAGATTTTATCGGTAATCTTTTTCTTTCCGTGTTACCAAAGAGATCGATAATTTTGCTTATATCGATTATGAGAGCAATATAAGCTAATGAGCAATAACTGATCCGATGCAAACTACAATCAAATTTAATGTAAAACATTTGAAAGATCACTTTTACAACTGTTAAATACAGCATTGAAGGAATAGCGATGAAATTACTAATCGTTGCAACGTATGATATCAGGAGTATTGCAGTGTACAATCTTGCTAAATAAGTTGCTTCTGTAAGCAAATCTTTCGGCTTTTACGTATCATTTTACGATACCGAAACGTAAAGCTGTGGTACAACGTCAAATTTACTTAGTGAAACCGTAGATGATGCTATAGCATAACAGCAGATATTCTTAGATTTAAAAATGTAAATATAACATAACAAACAAACTTCTCGAAAAAGTTTATTTAAAATCGACTAATTCTAAGGCAAAACCACAAATTTTGAAGTTGGATTGTACGAAGTTCGAACTATTAGTGATATTTAAGTAATTAGTGCCATTAGAATGATAGGTGTTGTTTTTTTAGTTAAAAATAGTAACGTTCAATTTGAGGATCACGTGATCTTAATTTGTTGCCGGAATACCGGATTCACACAGCTATTGTAATGACCACCGTACTAGCCAGCAGAGTCAAAAAAGTGTACATTAGATCGGTAAAAAATCCGGTAAACCTGCAAATAGATTATTTCACTGATTACTACTTAAAGGATCATAAAAGTTCAAATTTGGGTATGATAAGTATTTTCGTCCTGTTTTGCCGGCTGTCTAACCTTATCTTACTATCAGCAGCACGCTAAACGGTGTAACTGGCGCTTGTGACGGAGCTAATTATTGCAGCAGTAATCTCAAAAATATTTCAGTAAACCAATTACTTTATTGCGACATCATTGAAAATATTATTTCATTAGGATTATTAATTACTCTGTATATTGAGAATATATTTGTTGCAATCTTAAGCAGAAATCCAACGAATAGTGTTAATTTTTTTCATCGACAAATATTTCTGTAGAAAAAAGGCAGATATCTGCGCCTTCATTGAGATTGCTCCATGTATATGCCCCTCGTTAAAGAACATTTATTTGATGCATTAAATTATTCATTAACGAATAGTTATTTGATATAGAGTAAGTAACGGAAAAGAAACTTTAATTCAAACAATTCAAGTACCGAATAGAAATTATTTGTCTAGGACATAACTTATGACGAAAAAATCTAGTCGTAAGCTACGTCATCGAAAAAAGAAAATTTTTATCAAAAATCTGAAATGAAGGAAATAATGATAGAAATGCAATTAATAATTAAATCAAACTAAAAATTCTAGCAAAAACTTCTGCATTCACAGCAATAATGCTAAACTGCAATTAATGTTATCCATTCAACAAAATCGTTGGTTCGTCAAAAAGATAAATATCTACGCTTTCATCATTGGGTCAAAAAATTAAATTGCAATGAAGCAAGCAATTTCTTACCGGTTCATCATAATTTTCAGCCAAACGTAAAATCTCTCCAAATTCCTACATAAGTCATAGATTATTATGAGACTTTAGACATTATCACATGTTAAAAATCTGCCTTGATCAGACTGGATACACTTTAATATTCTTTCCGGTTTCAATTAAAAAACGCTTAAGGAGAAACCTACTGTGAAGGCTTATTAAGAAATACTAACGAAATAAGTTAGTAAAAGAAATGTAAGGAAAATCTAAAGTGATGTATAAAATTTCAACATGATTTATCGAAAAAGATTTATTAAAGTTATTAACTAGTATAAAATAAAGTTCGTTTTTGTAAAAAAATTGGTGTTCATCTGAAGAGCACACATTTCACACACACAGACACGCATAAACATACATACACAAATATCAGTGCTTTACTTCTTTCAAAAAGATACTAAAAAATTCCTTTTGCTGATTTAGTTGTCATTACATTAGATGTTAGCGCTCAATATCATCTTGGACAGTTGACTTAAAATTATCTGATCGCTGCACTTTTTTTATCATACACCTCATTTTCAACCGCTAACTCGCTAATTGATCTCAAATCCCAGTCTTAAAACGAAATTACACTACAGGCCTAGTTCTATTTGCCATCAATTTAAGCAAAATACGCTTTTTTTAATTGCAGCAGATTTATGGATTCAACAAAATTTATGCTCTAACAAACATTTTTTAACTGACTTTTTGTGAATTACGAGAAGTATTCGATGCAATACGATTAGAAATCGATAATTGCAGTTTATATCTTTTATAAATGTTGTCAAAAAGCGGTAATTGTGAATCCCTTAAAGTTGCATCATTGTTTTTCTTTGTCTCATCTGTCATAATTTCATCATATTATTGTTTCCTTCATTCATAGAAACTCAATTTCAATTACTATTAAATTGATATTAAGCTTACATTTTTAAAAACACTATCTTTAATTTTTGCAGTTATCATAATAAATACAAGTAAAAAGCAGTACAAAATGTAATTAATTGCAGCTTGGATATGTAAATTATTTTCGAAATGAAACGCAATAGTGAAATCAAAAGAAAATTGGATGCAATGGTTCTTATCATTTCAATGAAACACACTAGAAGTTTATATTGCCTTTTGAGTTGTGATTGATATCACCTTTGTAGTCCACCTTTTCCGGCAAAACAATGACGAAGTTGCCCGACGATATGGCTCAAGTGCCAGAATCATCACGGAGATAATAATGATCGTCCGCATCTGAAATTAAGTGAGTTGAAATATTTCAATGAAAAAGAAGAATTTACTATGAGCGATAAATGATAATAAATGATGAAATGAAGGAATGATTTTTCAATTCATTACCTCGTAAAGATAGTAAATCATTAAATTGAGAACGATCTTTAAATTGCTACCAAGAAAATAATTTTCACAACCGGCAAGTATACAAGTGGCATATGCACATGCGTGAACTGAAATATGTTGTTATTAGTATTCATATTTGGATTTTGGATAAATCTGCGAAGTTTGGCGACAAGAATGTTGGTAATGTGTTCAATTTTCAGTGATAATTTGAAGAAATTTGAAAAAAAATTTCTAACACAGCTTTTAGCGGAATTACACTCTCACTTAAATAAAATGTCCTAATGATATCAGAATGAAGAAATCATAAAAACTTACTGAACGTAGGTAAAGTAATGATTTCAATTGAATAACTGTATAAAATAAACGAATACAAACGCTTCTGATGCATTCTTGCAGCTCGGATGACGTTTTTGCCAAGTGGTTTATACCTGCTGATTTTTATTGATGCCTAAAACAACAGATGCTAATTTAACATTATTTGAGGTTATGTTTCGTTATTAATTCCATTTTACACTAGTCGCCGGCAAAAAAACAATTGATAGTGAAATAAAGCTGTTCTTTTAGCTTCCTTAAAATTACCAGAAAACTGATTCCGGCTGAGCGGATTATTTTAATCAAAGCCTGCAAATTTTTAAATGTCATAAAGTTCTACCATTAGAGCAGCAATAAATAATGCTATAAACAACGTGATATGGGTCAGAAAATAAGGTATAAGATTTATGGATTTTTTAAACAATAGAGTTACAAAGGTTCCCCAGAGAATTATCAAAATATGTAACGCAGCATAATGCGATTTCTGACTCCTGAAAAACGTAAAAAATTGGGAAAAAAAGGTAAACGATAGCATTTCTTTAAAGATAAGACATTTGTGGCATTAAAGAAAACTGAACGATTGTTTGTGCGAAACAATGGGCGCTGAATAAATAACCTCCATTTTGCTTTAATATTTAATAGGGCTAAAGCGCACAAAGCTTCACATCAACATTGCATTTCCAAGTAAAATCAATATTAGGACGATCCTGAAGAATGATAAAACGTACTTACTTATTTATAAATGTTCTGGAATAGAAAAGTGGTTTCACGTGAAGCAGGTAGCATACCATAACTGCATAGAACGTTAAAGCATGAAACCAAATATTTGCAAATCCGACGTAAAATCGAACCCAATCTTGGATGTCGGTTCTCAAATTTCAACATAGCATCATATCACGAAATTTTATTATCAGTGGAATGAGACAGAATGAATGTTTTTTGACGCGGAAATAAGATTGTTCGACGAATTGGAAACGAAACTTACAACTTGCTGTTTTTTATAGAAACAAAGAGTTTGGTAACATCAATTGTATCAATTATAAGTGCAGCAATAGCTGACGTTATGCAATTGATCATTAAATTCAGTGTGAAATGTTTGAAAAATCCATCTGTCACTTTCGCAAGCGTTAAATATATTATGAAAGGAATAACAAGAAAATCACCGATTATTGCAGTGTATGATATTATGCTTCTTATACTGTATAATGCTGCTAAAAAATCGTTAATACATAATAACAGCAAATTGTAGCATAGCTTTGAAATGATTTGATGAATGCTAAGATAATCTGTTATGTGCACAGAGTATTGATGACATCTTTTATTTGATTCGTTATTTGACGGACATTAGCAAAAGTTCGAATAATGTACTTAAAGATTTAGCAGATACATATGAATAAAACGGTTGAATTGAATTAAATTATAACTTACGGCACGCGAGGCCTAGATGTACACATGGAGGACCATACGAACCAGCAGTGCTGTTGAAGTAGTTACTATCACTGGAATGAAAAGTGTCGTTCATTTTTCTGAAATTTGTTCTTAATTTTTTTGACGTTGTCAAAGATTTATTTAATTTGAATTTTCACATACTTCTCTGCATAGTGCAGGATTCACATGACTATTATGAAAAGAAATACCTAAAAAATGAGAAAAAGAGAATCAATTTTTAAATAATTAAACAACATAAAACCAATAAAAGTAACCATAGAACCTAAAGAAGAAATAATTTGAAGCATAGAATAACAATCAGGATAGTCTCAGATCATGAGGGTATATCCAGCGTTCCAGCGAAATGCGTGGGTTTTTAAGATTCTTTATTTTCTATTCCGAAATGACAATAAAAGCTTTTTAAAGGGTTTCGCAAGTATTTGAATTATTTTTTTTTAAAATAGCGGAAATATCATCTTCATCAAAGAACTTCAAAATTAAAGTAAACGTCATTATCATTCATATAACAGAAACAATAGTGCATCAAACATACGAATAATGGTGATGATAAGAATTGTAAACAGGCTTGGAGTACCGTGCTTTTTTTTTATTCGTATTTGAGAATAAACACATCACTGATAAAAAAATTGAGCAGGACTATGAAATAAATATGCCCAAAACAATTCTTATCATTAATGATAAAAAATAGTTTTTATCATAAATTTGATATAAATACAATATTAAACGACGATCTCGTCAATCTTTCATAAAAAAGAACAGTTTTAGGATGGTTTTATATCTAGGATAAGTAATAAATCAATTTCTCAGAAAAAGTGTGCAAGAAAAACTGCATTTTCCTCTTACATGGGAAATGGTCGGACGAAATGCTTGGTTAGCAGTTATTTTAATTTGTAGGATGGTTTTATAGCATTTGCTATTTAAATATCTGGAGAACTAGAAGCATAGTGAAAATTTAATTGAAATTTCAGGAAGAAGAAATAATCAAACATATGATGAAGATTCATCAGACAAAACTTTTGTTCGTACACTAGTAGGAACGATTATTGCTGAATATTTAGCCTAAGAAGATTTACAAAATACGGTGTTAGCAATATTCTCTTAATTATTTATAGTTATATTACAAATGCTCCTTAAAGTAGAAATCATGTTCATCAAATTCCATTATTTCAAATACTAGTTATTACAAGTGATAAGGCAAATTGCAAGGAGTTAGTAAGCTGCAATCAATTATTTGACAATAATTACAATGAATGATTTTTTAATATTATTTAACAGCGAACTTCTTATCATGTCTGCATCTGCAAGCTTCGTGTTAAGTCGTCGATCCAGAATACTACATTATCGGGATGGCAAAATAACTACCTTATATCTAGTGGAAGCATATGACTCTAGTCTCGAACAAATTTTACCATTCTGGAGGTTTGTCCTCTTTTTGTTACTCGATTATGAGGCGGAATTCTTTATTTTTAGAGGTTTTTTCTCATCTCATTGCCGAAATTTAAAAAATTTTCAGCTTTTTAAACCAATGCAGATTTTTCTTTCTCAGCTCCCTAATAGCATTAAAAAATAAAATTCGCCGAAATTCCTACCATCGATTTAGGTTTTATCTGAGAGGGAGAAATAGCCAAAGAGGAGTTCAAGGTTGATGTGCGGGCAAGAACATTGTTTTAAGAAATTCATAGAATCTTTTTTCAGAATTTCACAATTATCACCATTGATTAGCTCGTTATAGAGAAGAAAATTAATAGACAAGAACTACAAACATCAAAAATCATGTTCAAATAATGATTCAAATTAATTAAAAAATCTTGAACTGTAAGCAAGCTATTTAAATACCAAAATGGACGAGAACGATCAGTGACAAATTAAGATACACAACATAAAGATAAAGAAGAAATTGAACAAAAGAAACTGCAATAAACAACTTATATTAAAAAAAGGACGAAAACATCAATTAATATCGAAAAGCGACTCAATGGTTAATCATAAAAAAATTTGAAAATTTAAGCATAAAACATGGGATTGTAAATTGCAACGGTAAAAAATATCATAAGCTATCTTGTGCAATTTGTATTTGAAAAAAATGGATGTTAAAAGAAACAATATAGAAATCTTGGATTTAATATACAAAGCTTGGTTCTAGTGATGAATTTCTGCGTTTTATACCTTGAAAAATATCTCCGACACTTGTTAAGTGCTAAGAATGGCGTTCACAAGTTTATTAATCAAATTTTTTTTTTTTTAACTGACTAGCTTGATCTTCTGTCAGTATTTTTCTGTAGATTTCTTGAATTTACTAGGTTAAAATATATGCGCATCAGAAATGGAACGTATGAATATATAAAATCATTCTACAGTTGGCAATTATTTAGATTGTAAAAGATATAAAAGCTAGATATAAAACCATCCTACAATTGGCCATTATTTAGATTATTATGCCACCAGCAAGATAAATAATTAATAGGATATTACTAACGCCATATTTTGTAAATCTTCGTTGGCTCAGTATTCAGCAATAATCGTTCCTACTGAGCATGAACAAAAGTTTTCTCTAATAGATCTTCGTTGTATGCTTGATGTTTTCTTCATCCTGAAATTCCAATTAAATTTTCACTATACTTCTATTCTTCAGATATTTAAATAGCAAATGAATCGCTCAGTTTTCTAAGCATATACAGTGGATATCAGTTCGGATCATTTTGCTTAAAGTCCACATTGTTTACCTGCTGAAGTGATATTGATTACGGTTGCATGGACACAAAGAATGTACGAAATGTAAGGATGCATTTTTTTTAAAAATGTAAGGATAAGAATGTGAGGATAGCAAGAGATTTAAAATTCATCGTTACTTGAAGCTGTTAATTAGAAATATATTCATTAACTTCAATCTTCAAACTAATTTCTATCACAAATAGATTTCAAATACTTAGAAGTTTCAGTGAATGGATCTAATTATTATTCAAGTTTAGTAAATCTGTGAAAGCATGCATTTTTTTCGAATATTTCATAAAATGCTATTGTTTAAATACTAATTGTTTCACAAGACTAATTTGTGGCATGCTTTTTCAGTGAATAGTGGTAATTGCTGTATATAGAACACTTAGGCTTAAGTCCGGGTGATTGAATAAAATGGTGAAAATAAATTCAATGATTCCTTTTTGTAAAAGTTTCCATGACTAGTCGAAATTGTAAAACGATAGAATTGAAGGAAAACTATTTGTGGCAACAGAGAAATTGGCTTTGAGTCCTAAACGAAAAAGTTAGATCTCTTATGCTGAAAAATTTTTAATACAATTTCAGTCAAAAATCAAAAAAAGGCATATTTTTATCGCCTAGAAACTTTCATTGAATTACTTTAATTTGCATTTCATTCAGAAAAATTAAAAGTTGCGACTTCTCTAACGAATTTTTATTGGAAAAAAATAGTGTGATTTATATGATCAGTTTTTCTTAAAAGCAGATTAACAGAATATTTCTTATCACCTGAAAACTTTCATTTAATTATTTTAATTTGCATTTTTCGCAGAAACATGAAGAATTAAAAATCAACATTGTCATCAACTGCGGTATGCAAAAAAGTATTTTACCTTTGATTAGGAGAGGTTATTGATGAAGTTTGTTGTGTTGCCTGACACGAACGCAAGATGTATGATAAAGGTTTATTGATGGCAGTTTCTTATTTGTGGAGAAATTGGAGAATTTCATGTTTCAGTAGGAGGTTAAATTGAAGATGAAATTAGAGTTGAAATGACGAAACTGTCGGTTATGGAGGCTTCTGAAAGGCTGAAGTGTTACAGGAAAAGAAAACCCTATAAAACGATGACGTGATTCATAACAGAAGATTGGAAACATGGCCACACAATTGAGGGATGGATAAACGACTCATCACTTCATAGAGAAATATCCCTTATGTGATGAGTACTTTTCTGGGAATCTTAACAAGCTTTATGCTAGAAGTGTGTAATGCAATTGTAATACGATTGCTTGCAGCATGTAAAATTTCTCGGTTTTTCTGGTATTTCAGACCGGGAGAAATTATTCTTCGAGGAAATTGTACTTTAAATGTTATAGGAAATTATACGAAATTGTAGAAATTATTATATAAAGTTATTCTATGAAATATTATTATTTCCATTTTATGAAAGTATAAAAGGAAATTATATTTTTGAAATTCTGGAAACGCTTCCATGTTTCTACGAAGAATTCAGATTAAATCGATTGAATGAAGATTTCTAAATAACAAAGTCCCTTTTAATCCTTACTATAAAAGGCTGAACAATTTCTGCATAATAGACCTGAATGGAATAATCTAATACAAGTCCCACCATACCATTCAATACAAAGAATCTTTTTTGATCATTGATTTCTGTTGCAATAGATCTTTCAACATACAATTTATAGCCAATATCTATGTCACAAACTGTCCTATCCAAATTTGTTCCTTTGAATTAAGTCATTTTACTGACATTTTAGATGAACAAGTAAACAGACAAGTGAGTTAATTCGCTTTAATAAATTAATTGAACTTATTGTTCAAATTGCAATTTTTTTAGTCGACAATGAAATTTCTCTTATTCGGTCCTTTATACATATGAATTCATATCAGAAATTATTTTCTCTGGATCCATTTGACACCGTTATGCAAAATCGCTTGCTTGCTTCTCTTATGTACTTTTTCTGCTAATTTATTAAAGCGAATTAGCTTATTTGTCTACTTACTTATTCATTTGTAAATAATTAAATAAATCCTGACGTTTGTTGACAAATCGGAAAAAGGTGCTAATTAGAGGAGTGGTTCAGCTCATTTATTAAATAATGTTAAATTCGGTAAAATTTAAGCTTATTGATCTGTTGATAAACTGATGTAAAAAGCAGCCGAAAATTTAGTCATCCTGTCGATTAGTGACCATACAAATATTTGAAATGCGCAAAAAACTAAAAAGTATAATGTTTGACAGCTATTAAAAAAATATTGCTGAACCATATTTATTAGTACTTTTTATTTGTTCTACTCCTTTGCTTCTTTTTCGAAAAAAAGTTTTTCAAACAAATGTGTCAATCTGATTGCAATTTTTTAATATTTAGCAAAAAAAATAAATTAACCATTTCTCCGCACTTTTTACTTGCTTGCCTTTATGACTTTTTCATGATCTTTCATTTATCTACTTAAAAGGAAATTATTTTTTCATAGTTTATTTTCCGTTTGTGTATGTGAGTTTCAATCAAAATCTGGACAAATTTTATCATAAACTAATGTGATTGTTACATGAAAAAAGAATAATGCATTTTAATTAAAAAGTTCAAACTGAGTTCCAATCATTACGAGATTGATATTACTGCTGATTGATTGGATATTTGCTGATATTCCTGTTCCGGTGATATAAACGTTTGCATACGTTTACCAATTGATTTGCCATTACTGTCACAAGTTTGTGCGAAGTCTACCTGAAAATTTCCGACACAGTGTAATAGTGTCCAATGAATATTTACCAAAAAGCCATAATTCTTCACATCTTCCAGTGAGTCAATACCCACAAAACCGGCAAAGCAAATCTAATTACCGCTTCTTATTGTTATATTAAAAAAAGAAAAAATATTTGAAACATTTTGCTGTTTATAAAAATCTTGCAAAATTTAAAACTCAAAAAGAAACTTGCTAAAAATTTTTTTGGTTATAGTCAAAAATTTTTCATTATATTAAATTTTATTGCAAACACAACTTTTATTCTTGCATGAAATTCAATAATTGACCGAAAAAAGTGTTATTCAAAACACAGTTTGGTCCTTTTAGAGCACAACTTCTACGGCAATAACAAATGTAGTTTTGAGTTTTTATGATACTTTTAGCACAATATGATATATTCATCAGCATAGATATATTTCGCACCAACATAATCCTGAATTTTATCAATTTAACTTTTTGGACCAGCAATCAGGTTTGTTCCCGTGTCTCGTATATATATTCTTTTATTACCTTTCTATTAGCTATTTCAACTACAATCAATCAACTTAATACTGTTAAAAACAGGAACAGCAATAAAAACAATAAATAGAAATGAAAAGTGTGATAAGTAAAATTGTTTAAAGTTTAAAACTAAATAACGAATTAAAAATCAATCAGAAAAATATTCTGCTATTTGAATTTATTATTATATTGCAATTTACGATATGATGCTTTTTCCTTTGAGATTACCCGTAGAATCAGCGTTGAGGAAAAACGACGCATAAGCGATAACTTTATCACTGCGTGATATTTGTATCATAAATTCAGGAATCGCTAAATTATAAATTATGGATTTACTGTTATGTGCACAAAATAGAATAAAATCCCACATTTCTTAGTTTGCATTATAATTGAATGATATTTGTCAGTAAAGGCAATATCAATAAAATGATTTACTGTCACATTTTATCTTTTATATATTTTCATTTCTATTTTTTAATTTTATACAGTTAAACTATTTAATCTTTTCTTTAACACTATATCATTTTTAAATTTGCAGTCTAATACTATTTGTATCACATTACCAAAAAAGGATTATGGCAGTCTTACATAAAAATCAGATTGGTTATAACATAAACAATACTTTAAATCTATTGTTATTTACAGTTCGAATCCTAATTAGCTTTTACATGCCGAAATATTTGTGCATAAGTTTTTTTAAAATTCCAACCTAATTTAAGCTCCATTTCCAATATTCGTGAAAAATGAAAGTGATAATTTTTATCGTCGTCATCATCCAATTATGGATTAGCCTAAATTTCAAAAAACTAAAATCATTCCATGTAGTACCCTCTATTCAGTAAGCTATCATCGCAATAATAGATTACAATACCAATCAGAGCTTTCCTGAAACTAATTGTTTATTCTTTTGTTGAATGATAAAATCATCGTCTTCAATCATTTTGAGTTCAATGGCGATTAACTTGCTGTCGTCGTAATTGATTCTATTTAATTAAGATGAATTCGCCCAAAAGATACTGCCAAACAAGTTTTACGAGAACAGATAAATGATGTGATTTGAACGAGAAAAGGATTAATTGCTACTTTTTTTATTAATTTCAAAAACTCAAAAATTTGTAACGTAAAATTATTATAATATTAAATAAAATTTGTTGTGAATGAAATTAAATTGGCGTGAAATATTCTAAATTTTTAAAATTGTAGCAATATTTTTATCAAAAGGATAAAAACGGAAAAGGAAAAAATATAGAAAGAGAAAAATAATGAAATTGAAATGTTGTGTTTTTTTTACATGGCCCCATAAATATTTATAATACTGGGATTTGCAGCAAATTTTGTATTCCTCGGAAATCTTTCATTTAATTACTGAAATTTGCATTTGCGTCAGGAATATGAAAAATCGAAAGCTAAAATGATTTACGAATTATTACCATTTTCTTTTTAATTTTGCTTAATTAGCGACTGCAGCATCGCAGCTGTGGAAAATATTATAAGATATAAAAACAAAATATTAAGAATTTGATTTTTTGTTTATTTTGATCTAATTCCTAAAACTGAACGAATCAATACTAACATGTATGTGTATGAGTTTTGCGACGTTTTATTCTATTTTGACAAAATTACATTCCGACTCGTTCAATGAA
Organism: Mansonella perstans; assembly: GCA_037074765.1. Lineage (NCBI taxonomy): Eukaryota > Metazoa > Nematoda > Chromadorea > Rhabditida > Onchocercidae > Mansonella > Mansonella perstans. The sequence continues at coordinate 78,539 of JBAMDO010000159.1, forward strand.
CTTTAAAGTTATTATTTTCGAGCTGCTGGAAATTAAAGTGAATTCTAAAAGTTATTTTGACATTATTTTGAGAATTGGTTGACTCTAAAATTGTTGCAGTTTTGTCATGTAGAGTGATATTTTTATAGTTGGGAATACTGTGCATCGTGTTTTAATATTTTCCATCCTTCGTTAATTATAAAAAAAGATATAAGAATTTGAAAAACCAGTAAGCGTCAGTTCTGTAAAAAATTTATCAGTTAACAAATCGAATAATGGAACAGTATTTCGATTAATTTATAATTTCCAGTTCATATATGATTGTACAAAAAAATTAATACTTGTGAAATTGTATAAGTAAAATTTAATTTTATCACTAATTTCCAATTTTCTCATCAGCATATCTGAAATAACAAGTCATGATTTTTTTTTTTTGTATAAGTAAAAAAAAAAAATAACAAGTTCAAGAATCGGCTATTTGATTTTAAAAAATTCAAGTGGTATCATCTGGAAAAGGAAATTAGGTGAATAAGTGGGAAATGATTTGTTAAGTCTGTCGAAGAATTCCTGAAACTTTCTTCAGCGACTGTTGGGATAAATAATTTTTCAACCAAATGCAATAAAACCATTTGTTAACTGTATCAAAAAAAAGCCAAATCATTGAGCTAATTATCGACTTGACACTCGTGAATCTAGCGAGTAACTAATCCACTATCGCTTTCGTAAATTTCATTTCAATGGGAGGGTTTTCTCACATCTTTTTGACAAATTAAATTATAGTTAAAATTCACAATGTCATTTACTTTATAATGAGAAAAATTAAAAATGGTATTTTTTGTTGCTGCGATGTGCAAATTTCTTCAATTTAAAATTGCTGACGAGATATGCTGCGAATTTGTTTGTTGTTTCAATTGATAATTTAACACATTACTGATAGGATTTATTGTATTGCAATGAGAGCAGTTAAATGACCAAAAAATAATTTTTAAATTATATTGAAAATTTACAAATAATTTTCTATAAACAGATAGTGCTGATTGTAGTTTCATTTTTATCCGGCGCATTGGTACGATGAGATACTGATGGCGCTATTGAAAGTGATATCCGTGAATGGTCGATGTCAATTTTTGTGGTTTTATCAGAAATTGCCAACGCTAAATTATTCTTTATATCGATCATCAATCAGTTATAAAATTTAAATGTTAAATTTTAAATTCTTAAGTAACATTTTCGCATTATTTTATCTCTTTTAGGAATATTTTACGCTATACCTATGTACATTTCATGTGAGGTACTCTATTTAAACATTGCAATGTCTGAATATCAATCTTTTTTTAATTTGATTTAAAATTTCTTAAAATTTTAACCTGTTTTAAGGTTCCTTTAGCACTGAGTAGATAATATAGCGCAGAAATTGGGATGCTAAGAATTGATGTTAACCGTATGAACCATCCAAGATAAACACTCCATTGCGGATACGTATATGATCCAACGGTCATTGGTGCCAATGATGTTTTATAGACGGTCAATACAAAAATTGTCTAAAAGAAATGAAAAAAAATGACCCTTAAATTTAATTTTTTCACATTGTCAGATAAATATCTTCGAAAATTAAACAGAAATCATTATTACGGATTAGGTTGATGTTTTCCAATAAGTAATTTCTTTTCGTCCATCAAAAAAAAAAATTCTAGATTTATGCAAGAAAAAAAATGAGAAACATACACTTATGATAATTGGACAGCATGTCCAACAAAATCTCCAATATATTCCTGGATAAAATCCAAGCATTTGTTGAATATCTAGGCTAAATTGTCGTATTCCATAAAACCAACAAACGGCAACCACTTCACATATTACAATAAACAATACCGATAATGATACACCATATTCATCTAGAAATGCTATAACATATTTGCCACCCTAAAATAAAGAAAACTTTTTCTCATTTTAACAATTCAGTTCAAATAATTTACGAAAATGTTTAAAGTATATATATATATATAAATATACTTTAAATGAAAAAGGAAAGTTTAATTTTTTTAAAAATTTTTTATTATATAGAAATATTACTTAACATTTTCAAATAAATAACAAAAAAATGATAGTGAAACAAACAGAAATTACTCAATAAAGCTATATTTAAACATTGTTGCTTTTATTTTTTTAAAATATTACTATTAAAGTACTTTATCACTTTTCCCTCCGATAATTACTATGTTAGAAGAAAACTAATTTATCACTTATTTATTAAACAAGTATTAATTAAGATAGAAAAATTATCTAATTTTACTTAATGATACTTACATAAGTGACAGTTGGAAGGCTACCACAATAGTAGGCAACGATTACGACACCTACAAATATTTCACGTTTTCGTTTCAGAATTTCCGGATATTCATCACAAAATCCCGTAATTAATGCTTCAATTCCACTGAACTAAAAATTGTATAAAAAGTGAAAAAATTGACGAAAGTTGTTGTGAAGGAATTCAACGAAGCGCGGGTAAACGGCGGGAATAACTATGGCTCTCTTAAGGTATCCAAATGTCTCATCGTTAATTCGTAACGCGCATGAATGGATTAACGAGATTCCCACCGTCCTATCTAGTGAAACTGTCTAGCGTAATCATATACAAGGGAACGGGCTTGGTAAACACAACGGGGTAAGAAAATCCTGTTTCTAAAAAGAAAAAATTATATAACTTTTGTGTATGAAATTTTCTTGAAAAAAAAAACTTCGTAGTTCTTAAAAGTTTTCTTTTCTTAAAAAATCATTGGCTTTATTTTGTGAAAATAAATTCAAATTTTTAAATTACACAAAAAATATAATATGAAAATTTAAAGCAAGAGTAATTTTTTTAAAAAATTATTTTTTCCATAATATAATTATTGCATGTCATTAATCAAATCTAAAAAATATAATTTCAAATATCGCCAAAGAAAAGTCTTAAGACTTGAGAAAAACTTACTGCACTGCCGATGCCAAGAGTAATTAACATGGTAAAAAATAAAAATGACCAGCAATTTGCGCATGACATCGTAGCTATTGCTTGTGGATAAACAATAAATATAATATTTGCATCATTGTCTCCAACAACCTCATCAATTGGCAAATTTGTTACGGCTGACATATAGCCAAGTGTTGAAAAGATCACAAAACCAGCAAAAAATGATGTACCACAATTAATAAATGCTGCCACCAATGCATCACTGCATATAAAAATGTGATTTTTTAATTTGAAATTTAAATTTCAATTAAATGCTTCACTTTTTTTTAGAAAAAAATCACTCTGCAATAATCATTTCTGCAAATTTAAATAAAAAAATTTTTAATTGTATATAAATTCAATTGAATTTAATTACTGATTTAGTTCCGTGATACATATATTTATCAAGAAGATTCTCAAAATAAGAATTAAGGGTAAATTTAAATTACTATTTCAATTATATTTACAATACTACGTCTTTAATTCTCATTTAATTGTAAGAGGAACATATTTTTTGAGAAAAAATTAAAAATAACACTTAAAAGTTGTTTTAGAATAATATTTAAATTATATTAAAATATCTTGCAAATTATCTATCTCTCTTAAAAATACAAATCCTTACAATTTTAATTATTAACAGTTTTACGGTAGTGTTTCTGAAAATTGAAAACTAAATTTTACATTAGGAATAACATTCTTTTGTGCTTTTATCTCTTATATTTATAGAAATTCTCATTTTCATTTTTTGTTGTTTTTTTTCTTCAAATAATTTTTACCAAAATTTTTTCTCAGCAAAAAAGAAAACATACCGATAACAATTATTTTGAAAATCATTATAACTACTTAATGCAAATAATACACCAAATCCAGGACCAAGTGAGAAAAAAGTTTGTATCGCAGCTGCTCTCCAAACATCAATGTTAAGAAGCATTTGAAAATCTGGTATCAAATAATAATAAATTCCATTTGATGCGCCAGGTAAAGTAATTCCACGTATAAATAGTACGGGTAAAATTACATATGGTGCAGTAGCTGTTATCCATACATACTGTTAAAATTTTTTGTTAAATTTTCAAAAATTAATTTTCGCATTGCATATTTAGGTTAATTTAGGCTCAATCACAGTGTTAAACTTATAACTTTATTATCTTTTATATAAAACAATGCTTTAATTGATCTATCTGAAATGTACTGAATATTTCGGCATATATTTCAAGTAATTTATAGTTCAAATATTTGTCCTTTTGCTAGGATGCATATTGGTTTATTCAAGAATTTTGTGTAAGTTCGAAAAAAAAGTAAAATGTTAATTAAAGTTAGCATACGAAAGGAAACAACCAATAATATTACTGTTAAATGCTAACAAAAAAATCATCGTACAATTTGGTTTTATTCCTGTATATTTTTGATGATATACATTGGTATTTGGAAAGTTTATGATTTTTATTGTATTTTTTAACTAAGTAGTAATTTTTAAAAAATATGCAAAAAAAAATGCAAAATAAACATACTTTCCCGGTACTCCGTGGTCCTTTCCAAATGGCAAAATAAATAAGAATGAAAATAACGGCAAGACAGAGAGCTAATGATGGCTTAATACTACCGAGATCATCGAAACCACGAGAATAATTTCCTTCCAGCACTTTAAACCTGACAAAAAACTTTTGCATCTTCAATTTTCTTCGTATTTTTTAAAACCAATTAATGAAGGAAAAAATAATAGATTAAATCTAGACATGAGCCTACTGAAAATTATAAGATTTTGTTATGCATTAGATAATATAATGCAATATAGCTAATTATAATCTAATCGAAATAATCCAATTAATTAGTTGAATTGTTGCAATGCTGTTTAATCCTAGTCTAATGAACTCATAAAAATCATCTGTATAAGTTTTGGTATTTGAAATATTCAGAAATAAATTGCCCTCTCAAAGAAAAAAATGAATTTACATTTCCAAATCATTCATCCACTATAATTTATGAAAATGAATTGTTTTTTTTAAATAAAATTCAATTTAAAATAGCCAATGCTCATCCAAGTGAATAGTCTGATTTAAACGAAAAAAAAATCAAAATGAGAATAAAAAACTTTTTCAATATTCGTTGACAACAAAAACAAAAAAAAAAAGTAATTGTTTAAAAATTTTATTTTTAAGCACTTCGATTGCAATATTTTATGCTACTAATTATCATAAAACATTGCTTCAAATGCTAAACCAACAAGAAAAATTCCTCAGAAGACATTCGTAATTTTCCATTTAGATTGGTTGCAATAGTAGCATTTGAATCGTTTAAATTAACTGCACATAGTGGTGTGTTCCATGGATTGTTACAGGTTTTCCACGGTATTTCCGACTGTAAAATGATGCCAACAAACAAAAAAGTAGTGCAGCGATTAATAATAATAATAATACTGCACAATAGTGCTATAAAAATAATTGTTATGAAAAAGAAGCGGATAGTAAATAATAAAAGAATTACAATAAAAGGTGATGTAATAATCCTTAATATCATTAATGAAATTAATTATTTTATCATCAATAATGGTAATAATCAAAAAATAACAGTTATTTTTATGATAAAATTATGAAATGGTAAAATGTATTTGGTAAAGTTGTAATAAAACTGTAATAATCCGATTGTCAAATGGTACCAACAAAATATTTGTAACAAAAAAGAAAAACAATTACTATTAATAATAATAGTGACATTAGCAATCTATAATAATGATGGTGATAATAATAGTAACAATGAATCAAAATATAAATTCAGCGAAATAATTTCAAATGTAGCAAAAATGTAAAAAAAATTATTGGTGGAAATTTTTTTCCTCGTCATAACAACAAATGATAGCATTATTGGTTTGGCATTTCTTGATTGCTGAATTTTGACATAAGAAAAGCCTAAGTTAATTAATAAATAATTATTGAAAGATTTGAAAATGCTTCTTTTTTTTTGATTTCTTGCTTACTTTCAGTTCAAGTTCTATGAAAATCATTTTAAAATTTAATGAAAAATTTTACCTGTAAAGAGTTCAATAAGTAGTTTAGAGCATGTGCAATAATAGTATTGTAGAAACAAGCAATAAATGTACATATGAAACATATGCCATAACCAATACCTGTGATAATTTATTATTGTCTTTTTTTCGAAAAATAATGAAATCAATAAGGAAAAAATTAAATTAATTGAAGTTAATTTATAATTAAAATTTTTGCCTTTTATTCTTTAAAAATTATATTTAATTAATTGCTATGAGAATAAAGTTTAGTACTTTTTATAAATGCGAATGAAAAAAATTTTACTTTTTACCTTTGAACATTGGACAAATCTTTTTCCAAATACTTATACAACCAGAACGATGAAATTGTCCAAGAACTAATTCCATGTAAAATACCGGTAAGCCACCAATAAATAGTATAATGAAATATGGTATCAAAAATGCACCTAATACGATGATTTTTATTATTTCATTGATCAAGTTATTTATTCGTTAATTGATTAATTTACTGATTGACCGATCTTTTTAAATAATAACTCGTTTTATATCAAAAATATGTAATTTCACCATTATTAAATGTTATGTTAATTTTTTTTCATATAATGTTGGGCAAATTAAATTATTTGAAATTTTGCTAGACTCTTTTGTATGAATTTTTTTCAAATCATCCTAATTTGCATGAATCTACAAGTAGGTTTACCGATCGATCTGAATCACTTCCATTTTTACCTATGGATTATCAAATGAATTTAAATGATTTACATTTTCAAACATAGATTCACGTGAATTTCAATAGTTTATGTCTTCAAGTATGAAATAATTAGAAGTACCAGCAAAAGAAATTAGGAGATTCTTTCTTAAAATTAAAAAAAATTTCCAGCGCATATATTTAACATATTTTAAATATTTCATCAGTGTCAAAACTAGCACCAAATTTAAAATTATAATTTTTTAAAATATGGCGGAAGAGAGAAAGAGAAAGAAAGAGAGGACAAAAAAAAATAAAAATATAAGTACCTCCGCCATATTTGTAGCATATTGATGGAAATCTCCAGATACTACTAAGATCAACAGCATAACTGATCACCGCTAGTAAAAATTCCACTTCAGTAGACCATTTATCGCGATGCATTAGTGTGGAAGTTGATTGATGTTGTTGTTCCAAAGTTGATGAAATTTTCGGTGAAATTTGAGTTTGCATTGTTGTTGAAGCAATTTAAACTGAATTTGAGCGATATTGTATTTTATAGATTGTATATAAAAATGATTTAAGTTTCTTAAAAAAAATATAACTTGATGTAATTTTCAAAAATCTTTTCAATAAATTAAAAGTTGTTGATTTTTGAACCAAAAAAAGGATAATTTAATAAAATAACATCTCTTGTTAATTTTATAGCTAGTAGTATCAGCTGCAGCGAAACATATATTTTGATAGATTATCATTTTGATAAAAATTTAGCATACCAATTGTTTAAAATAAAAGCTAAACAGTATTGCATATCAGTGTAAGTAATGTAAGACATATTTTTGGCACTTTTTTTTGTCCTATTCGAATAATTTTATTAATTAGTTGGAAAGTAATTTGTTACTAAAACAAATAAAAAAAAAAGAGTGCTGAACTAAATAGCTCAAGTTTGATAACATGGAAAATACAAGGTCTTGGCAAAACCAGCTGAAAAAAAATTTGATGAAGTTTTTGGTGCCTTAATTTTGGGTTTGCATCATTTTGTTAATTGTTAACAATAGGACCATAGCACCATTAATTTCTATTCTCTGTTAAACGAATACGCATTAGTAGTATTCGCATTCACAGTGAAAAATGTTAAAATGTTACTAATGAATACGCATGGGTGGTTTTCATAGTCATAGTGAAGATGTTATTTTATATATATTTGTGTAAGAAAGCAGCCCACACGCTGGAACTGGTGACACATTGTATCTTCAGCTGGTTTTATGTTGTTGTCTGAAACGCTAGAATTAAATGTGGAATTGGAATGCTAGATTTCGCTCTACAGGTTTGTCGAAGATTTTTCTGTGGAATCATATTTTTAGAAATTGAAATCGCTCAATAATCCGAGTAGAAAATAGATGCCAGTACGAAGTTTTTAAGTTCGATAGAATTGTCTCTAAGGCTATTAGCCAACTTTTCTTCGAAATTTGACATTTTTTGTGACTTTTATATTTTCTGTTTTGAAAGGCATGATATAGCAATGACAAGTGTAAGCTGATGAATTAATATCCTTTCATGCATAAAAAATTCCATCTTATATTCAAATATCTTGACAACTACTTGCACTGAAATTTTTTTCGCGATACTTGAAACAAAAGATATAAGCAGAACTAAAGTTATCAGTAGGGTAAATTGTAGCTTTAGTGTTCATTAAAATTTAAAGGATAGTTTCAAATATGAACATAGAGATGATTGGAAAAAGGCATGTTCTAGAAATATTATTAGACCATTGTTATCATAAAAACAAGCAAAATACTGGCGCACAAAATGTAAATATCATGCAAACATTGAGATCATTGATCATTTTTATGCAACGAAAAACATTTGGGTGACAGATGGATAGGGATTGTCACATCCTGGAATAAATGTGGGAACAGATATTCCGAAACCATTTATTACTATTACTTTTAGATTTATAAGGTGACTTAAATCTTTTGAAATTATTTTAAATCTATAAAGTAAGCTGAGTCGACTTTTTTATATTTTTTAATCTAAAAGGTAATCGAATTTTTTTATTAATGTATTTATGAGGATAGTGAAGATCTTTTTCTACTCTCAGATTTAAATAGCAAGTAAATTTTCTTATAATTTTCTAGATTTTAGGTTTAAAAGTTGGGTAAAAATTTTTTTCTTTTTTAGTTAAAAATTATTGTAAGACTTTTGAAAATCTTAAATTTTCAATTATGAGTGTTACTAGTTCAGTCAAAAATTATTGAAACTTCCATGTTGTTAAGCACTTTCAAAGAATACATGACAATACAATTGCTAATACAGTCAAAAAAATTTTTTTTGAAATTCATGACTACTAAGAAGTTCTATCGGTTTTTTAGTATTAAAAAAGTTGTAACTAAAAAGCTTTGATAATCTTTGATTACTAGAAGTGGGAAAGCTTGAAGAATATTTCGCAATTTGACAGTTTTGGTAATTTTTGAAATAATTTAATTTTTGACTGCTAAAAAGCTTTGGTAACTTTGACAACTAAAAAGTTTTAAAAATTTTCAACTGCTGCAAAATTTCAGTTACTTTTGACTACTAAAAAGTTTCAGGAATATTTGACAACTTATATGTTTTAGTGATTTTGACTGTATCTGTAATTTTCATAAGTGAAAATTTTGAAGAATGACTATTGAAAAGTCCTATTGAAAAGTCCCTTTTCATTCAACCTTAGCTATGAGTTATTAAGCTATTCAAACGATTCAGATTCACAAATATATGCAACCATTTTGCAGTAGTGTAGCATTCAAAAATTGCAGCGCCCGATCTCTCAATTTTGTCATCGGTTCAGTTTGCTCCTGAACATCTACAGTGCAAAAAGCAAAAGAATTTGTAGCACAAAAATAATCGAAATTTTCTCGAAGTAAAAAATTTGTAATATCGGCAAAGGATATTTGCAGATTAAGGATTCCTCATTTTTTCCAGTAGCAAAAAGGCCGAAAATTAAAGAAAATATGCTTTCATTGCAAAAGAAGATATAATTCAGCGTTATATACCAACCATCACAAAGAAGCTAAGCCGAAAAAAACAGCAAGAAAAAAACTTAGAGATAAGAGTGATGAACAGCACGATAGCTGAGCAAGAATGACCTGAAGGCGAAAGGATTTTAATTCTGTGTAAGGAGATTAGTGTCACAAGCCCAGATATTCCGAAATTCCAAGCGAAAGCGTTGGCGCTATTTGATTTGGGCTCCCAGTTATCATTCATTTCAACTAGTTTGGCAAAGACAATACACATTCAAGGGACGGAAGACGAAGATTAATATTGCTTTATTCGGTAATCAGAATAATCAGACGAGGGACATAACGAGGAAGAAAAGGAAAAGTGAAGTGCTATTGAAATAATTGTTATCATTGGAATAGAAAGTGTCGTTCATTTTTCTGAAATTCGTTCTTAATTTTTTTGAAGTTGTCAAAGATTAATTTAACTTGAATTTTCATATAATCCTTTATACAGTGAAGGATTCACACGACTATTATGGAGAGAAATACCTAAAAATTGAGAAACAAAGAATCAATTCTTAAATAATTAAACAACACAAAACCAATAAAAGTAACCATAGAATCTAAAGAAGAAATAATTTGAAACATAGAATAACAATCAGGATAATCAAAGATTTTACGAGGCATATCCTGGGTTCCAGCGAAATGCAAAGTGTTTAACAATTCTGTGCAATTTTTAAAATTTTGTGCAGCTGAAATTTTTTTTTAAGAATTCTGTGTTAACTGAACAATTCTGTGCAACCGAAAAAAGTAAAAGTGCTTTTATTGTTATGAGCACTGCGATAATATTCCATTTTCCAGTTTTAAAACCACAAAATTGTCACTGTATGCTGATTTTTGATTGTAAAACAGTTTCCATTTTTGGCGTTGTTGCAGTAATAAAGTTTTGCTGCTTAAGTTTTCGTCAAGTTTTCGGCTTCTAGTAACAACAAGCAAAAACTGCCGGATTCTTTTTTCAATGAATTTAATTTGAAAATAGAACTAGAATTACTTACATTTTTCAGAATTTCTCGGCAAAATTCCCGCATGAATCATCGAATTCGATCAATTTAAATTTTCACATTTTATTAAATTCAATTTCGCATCAAAGAAACTCCACTTAGTTATTTTCCGGATATTTAAGTTAATTATCACTATATTTATTTTATAAAAGCTTCAATTAGTTAGCCGTTTCAAAAAGTGTTCAGTAATTATATGGAAAAATCATAAATGTTTTTTATTCCGAAATGGCAGTAAAAGCTTTTTAAAAGTTTCGCAAATATTTAAAACAGCGAAAATATCACCTTTATCGAAAAACTTCGATATTAAAGCAAATATTCTTATCATTCATACGAAAAAAAAGAATAGTGTACCAAAAATACGAAGAATAGTGATAATAAGATTTGTAAACAGTCTTGGAGTACCATGCTTTTTTTTATTCGTATTTGAGAATAAACACATCACTGATAACAAAATTGAACAAGGGCATGAAATAAATATGCCCAAAACAATTCTTATCATTAACGATTAACAAATTGTTTTTATCACAAAATTGATATAAATACAATACTAAATGAAGACCTTTCAGTCTCTCATAAAAAAAGAACAGTTTTCTAACTAACCCAATGAAAGCATTGCTTATTTTATACTTGGCCAGTTTCATTCTGCCTACTTGTACAAATCCATTCGATGACTTGTAAGTATTTCACTTTTTTGAAACATAGTACAGCACAGCAATCTTTTTGAAATATAATAGTTATATCGCTTATCAATCCTGCTTGTTATAAATGAGTCAAAAAATTTTAATCATTTGCAATTTCGCTTTTTCCAGCAGTCTGAAAGGTTATAAAATTCAGTTTTCTTGTCTAATTTTTCCATACAATTTTGTTGTGTTGTATGTTAATATTAATGAATTTAAAATCAATTATTTGAAATTTTTACTGCAGAGATAGTGACGACACTGCAAGTGAAATTCGTATCTTATATCAACAACATTATTCAAAATACAAAGCTTACCTGAAAGAATTTGGTAAGTCAATTAATTTTATCTTAATTTGCTGTGATTTCATTAATTTTCTTAAAAAAAAAAGCTTTAAATTGTTGACTTTTAAATAAAGTTGAATTTTTCATATCGCTCAGAATTTCTCATATATTCTTTTATTCGTTACAGGTAAAAAACATGATTCATCGGTTCCGGAACGAATCCGGTTACTCAGATTTGCTCAGTCGGTAAAAAGAATTGATGAACATAACCAACGTTACAGTAAGGGACTAGTAACATACAAATTAGGTCTGAATGAAATGAGCGATTGGGTTCGTAACTTTTATTCAATGATGAAAATTCAAATTTAAACATATAACAACAATTAATGTTGTATTTTGTTTTATTATTTATTCTTGTCTTTTGTTTGACTTTTTTCATTCTTTTTGTAGACCGAAGACGAAAAAAAATTTCATTTGAAATATCGTCCATATATGGGTTTAAAAGCAAAAGCTAATATAAGCAAAATACTCGGGAAAAACCAATTCAAAACTTTACCAAAGTTCGTTGATTATAGAAAGAGAATAAAAATGCTGCCGGTACCACACCAAGTAAGTTTCTTTCTTTTAATTGTAACGATTCTAATCTGAATCAATTCTTTTTTTCAATTTCCACTATCATTGTTGTTTTGCTTATTTTTTTTTGTACATGAATGAAGCGGTATTTTGAATATACTACTATGAATTGAAATCAATTTTTAGGGTCACTGTGACATATGTTATATCTTTTCGGCATTAGCAACGCTTGAAATGTATCATACGCTCAGAAATAAAAAACTAGCTAAAAGGTTATCAGTACAAGAAGTAATGGATTGTAGTGGATTGGAAAGATGCAACGGAACTGGAGGGTCTCCCGGAGATGTATATTGCGATTTATCGTTTCATTATGAATTGATTGTTATTTACAAAGAATACTATTGATTGATGAAATAAGTGATAAGAAGAGTTTTCAGGTTTTTGATTGGGTTGCTGCAAACGGTGTAACGACCAATAAAAATTATCCATATGAAGAAGCTGACGGTATATCTTGCCAAGCAAATATGACTGAACGAATAAAGAACGGATTAGTTGGCAGTGTTTTTTTACCTTTTAACGATGAAAAGGTCATCAGAAGGGTGTTGGCGTTATATGGGCCTGTTATAGGGACAATGTATGCATCAGAAGAGTATATGGGTTATCGAGAGGGTGAGCAAATTTACAAAAAAACAAAATAAAGTAGTAGTAGTAAAAAAATTTACTCGTACGGATGCGAAATGTAAATTAATTCGATAATTTTTATTGCATTAAAAAATTTCCGGTATTTACGACAATCCGGATTGTCCCGACAATCCGAATGATCCAGCGGAATTTTTAAATCATGCAATAGTGATAGTTGGTTATGGTGTTAGAAATGGGATAAAATATTTCATCATCAGAAATAGGTATACCAAATATTTACAAATTTCTAAGAATCATAATTTCTTTATTTGTAATTAATTCCGGCAAGAAACATAATCGAGACCCAAATATCGAAATAATCTGTTTTTGTATCCGAAATATATTTGACTTAATTTTGCTTTACTGTTAAATTATTGCCATTTGTTGCAGTTTTGGCGAGACATGGGGTCAAAAAGGATATGGTCGTATCCGCGCTGGAGTATTTATGTGCGGTATTGGCCGTATATCATTAATACCATTCTTCGTCTGAGAGAAAAATTATGAAATTTTGTTACTAATATAGATTTTCAGTAGCATTATCAGAACTGAATAACTGGATAAATATTTTGTCATTTTTTTTCTTGTAAAGGATGATGACAATTGCATCACGAAAATCTGATGATCATTCAAATTTCTTCCAACAGTGTACAACGAGACCGTGAAATTTTCTTATCATTCATACGAAAAAAACAATAGTGCACCAAAAATATGAAGAATAGTGATAACAAGAATTGCAAACAGCCTTGGAGTATCATACAAATGAATAAACTCATCACTGACAACAAAGTTGAGAAAAGTTATGAAATAGATATTTTCGAAACAATTGTTATCATCAAATGTTATCGAATGATAATTGCGACAAAATTATTTTCATCAAAAATTTGATATAAATACAATATTAAGCGAAGATGTCGCCAATCTACGAATAACACTAAAAGAAGAAAATCCTAAAATCTTTCCTATTTCGAACAAAATGCTTTCGCTCTTGGTTAGGCATTTCAGTCTGGTTATTCTAGTAGTTTCTTGAGTAATCTTTGGATTATCATTTTTTATTCGGAAACGGTTTCAGCAGTCATTACTGATAACAACTGATTGTTAAATTTAATGTTTACCGTAAGTATACCTGTTAATAATTGGTAGCTCAAGTGTAAGTTTCAGGAAAGAAATAAGAATTTATCATCGTTATTATTTCATTTCCTCTTTAATCCATATAATGAATATAACCCAAAAGTTGAGATAAGTTTAAAACAATGCTATTTTCAAAAAAAAGTTGCGTAACGTCTTCTTTTAAACAGGTAAAAAAAAAAAAACACTGGAAAAGATAATGGAAAACGAAAAAATCATTTGAACAAAGTATGTGCATTATTAATATTATCCTTTAAAAGCATAAATGCAATTTTAATCTATGGCATTTTCTGACTACAACCAAATACAAGGAGTGATAAAAATTCATAATTTTGCAATACGTTGGAAAGAACTGTAATAGATCTAATTGTAATAGATTCGTTGGTGGTATAATAATCTAAAAAATTGCCAACTGTAGGATGGTTTTATATTCAGAATAAGTAATAAATCAATTTCTCAGAAACTGCGTGCAAGAAAAACTGCGTTTCTTCTTACATGGCAAATGGCTGGAAGAAATATGCGTGGTGAGCAATTATTTTCAATTGTAGGATGGCAGAAATGGAACGCAATAATGCAATCAAAAGAAGATTGGATAAAATGGTTCTTATCACTTCAGTGAAACATACTAGAAGTTTATGGCCTTTTGAGTTGTGATTGATATCACCTTCGTAGTCCACCTTTTCCGGCAAAACAATGACGAAGTTGCCCGACGATATGGCTCAAATGCCAGAATCATCACGGAGATAATAATGATCGCCCGCATCTGAAATTGAGTGAGCCGAAATATTGCAAAAAAAGAGGAATTTGCTTTGAGCGATAAATGATAATAAATGATGAAATGAAGGAATGATTTTTCAATTCATTACCTCGTAATGATAGTAAATCATTAAATTGAGAACGATCTTCAAATTGCTACCAAAAAAGTAATTTTCACAACCGGCAAGTACAAGTGGCATATGCACATGCGTGAACTGAAATATGTTGTTATTAGTACCATTCATATTTGGATTTTGGATAAATCTGCGAAGTTTGGCGACAAGAATGTTGGTAATGTGTTCAATTTTCAGTGATAATTTGAAGAAATTTGAAAAAAAATTTCTAACACAGCTTTTAGCGGAATTATACTCTCACTTAAATAAAATGTCCTAATGATATCAGAATGAAGAAATCATAAAAACTTACTGAACGTAGGTAAAGTAATGATTTCAATTGAATAACTGTATAAAATAAACGAATACAAACGCTTCTGATGCATTCTTGCAGCTCGGATGACGTTTTTGCCAAGTGGTTTATACCTGCTGATTTTTATTGATGCCTAAAACAACAGATGCTAATTTAACATTATTTGAGGTTATGTTTCGTTATTAATTCCATTTTACACTAGTCGTCGGCAAAAAAACAATTGATAGTGAAATAAAGCTGTTCTTTTAGCTTCCTTAAAATTACCAGAAAACTGATTCCGGCTAAGCGGATTATTTTAATCAAAGCTTGCAAATTTTTAAATGTCATAAAGTTCTACCATTAGAGCAGCAATAAATAATGCTATAAACAACGTGATATGGGTCAGAAAATAAGGTATAAGACTTATGGATTTTATAAACAATAGAGTTACAAAGGTTCCGCAAAGAAGTATCGAAATATGCAGAGCAACATAATGCGATTTCTGACTTCTGAAAATTAAATAAAGCGTATAAGGAAAATAGATGATAGCATTGCTTCAAGAATGAAGCATCTATGACATTAATGAAAACCGTTTGTAACGGAATGATGGATACTAAATAAATAACTTCATTTTTCCTTAATGTTTCATAAAGTTTAAAATACACAAAGCTTCACATCAAATTGTGAGATTTTCGATCAATATTAGGACGATGTTAAAGAATGATAAAAGGTGCTTACTTGCTTACAAATGTCCTGAAAAAGAAAAAAGGTTTCACTTAGGCTAAATAACATTCTACAACTGCAGAGAGCGTTAAAGCATGAAACCAAATACTTTCCAGCCTGACGGAAAATCGAGCCCAATTCCAGATGTCGGCTCTCAGATTTTAGCACAGTATTCATATCACGAAATTTTATTATCAGTGAAATGAGACAGAATGAGTGCTTCTTGGCACAAGAAAAAGATTGTTCGACGAATTGGAAACGAAATTTACAACTTGTTCTCTTTTATGGAAACAAAGAGTTTCGTGAAATTAATTGTATCAATTACAAGTGCAGCAATGGCCGACGTTATGCAAAATTCATGCAAATGATCATTAAATTCAGTGTGAAATGTTTGTCCATCTGTCACTTTCGCAAGCGTTAAATATATTATGAAAGGAATAACAAGAAAATCACCGATTATTGCAGTGTATGATATTATGCTTCTTATACTGTATAATGCTGCTAAAAAATCGTTAATACATAATAAAAGCAAATAGTAGCATAGCTTTAAAATGATCTGGTGATGTAAAGGTAATCAAGGATATTATAGTAATGATAACTTTTATTTGATTCTTTATTTGACGGATATAAGTAAAAGTTCCGAATGATGTATTTAAAGATTTATCGAATGCATATGAATGATATGGTTGAATTATTATAAATTTTAAATTATAACTTACAGCAGCGAAGTCTAGATCTACACATAGAGTTTCATTTTAACCAGTGGTGCTGTTGAAATAATTAATACCATTGGAATGGAAAGTTTCGCTCATTTTCCTGAAATTTGTTCTTAATTTTTTGACGCCTTTGAAGATTTATTCGATTTGAATCACCGTATAATCCACTATTTAATGCACGATTCACTGGTTATTGCACTTACTAACTGATAAAAATGCGTCATGCCATTCCCAAAAGTTTGTCTATTATGTGGACAAAGAGATGGACATTTCATGAGTTGTAGCAATTCAGCATCCAATTATTTGTTTCGATGTTATGAGGTGCGACATTTTGCAGAAAAGTATGGTCGCGCAGCACTGTGAAAAGAAACAGGTAAAGTAGGAAAAAAAAGGCCTAATGAATATATCTGCAGGAAACTGGGTTTAATTTTTAACTCAGGAGTAAAGTTGCTCTGGAAGGAAGATTGGCTTGAACTTATTTAGATCTTGCCGGTAATCTTTTCCTTCCGTGCTTCCAAAAAGATCGATAATTTTGCTTATACTGATTGCGAGAGCGATATAAGCAAAAACTGATCCGATGCTAACTATAATCAAATTCAATGCAAAACGTTTAAAAAATCACTTTTGCAACTTTTAAATACAGCATAAAGCGAATGGCAATGAAATTACCAGTCGTTGCAATGTATGATATCAGGAGTATTGCAGTGTACAATCTTGCTAAATAAGGTGCTTCTGTGAGCAAATCTTTCGGCTTTTACGTATTATTTTATGATACCGAAACGTAAAGCTGTATTATAACGCCAAATTTACTTAGTAAAACTGTAGATGATGCTATAGCATGACAGCAGAATGTAAATATAGCATAACAAGCAAACTTCTCGAAAAAGTCTATTTAAAATCAACTAATTCTAGGGCAAAACCGCAAATTTTGAAGTTGGATTGTACGAAGTTCCAACTGCTAGTGATATTGAAATAGTTAGTAACATTAGAATGGTAGATGTGGTAATTTTTAATCGTTATATCATTAATTACTACTTGAGGATCATAAATCATAAAAGTTCGAATTTGGGTATGATAAATATTTCCGTTTTATTTTGCTGGCTGTCTTACCTTGTTTTACTATCAGCAGTACGTTAAACAATATAACTGGCGCTTGTGACACTTATGGAAACTAAAATCTCAATAACATTTCAGTATATTAATGGCTTTATTGCGGCATTATTGAAAATATTATTCAGTTAGGATCATTCCGTAAGATATTGCTGAAGTCCTTACAACCTTCATTATCGTAATTAGTACGAAAGTTGAAAATGCTAGTTGCCACACTAATGTATTATGCTCAATATACTTTTATAAGTATGCTATGTTAAATTACATACAATATATGTGCAATAATTAAATTAGCTGTGCTAAATTATAAATACGTTAAATTATGTTACAATAAAAGGTAATTAGAGACTAACAAATACAAAACGATAATTGAATTTGCTGAGTTTTTTCCTATACTCTATAAAGAAATTATAAGATTTGCACTTTTTAAATTAATTACAGAAATAAAACATTTTTCAGCAATTTTTAATTTCAACTACTGCAAACAGTTTTTTTTTTACTGTTTTACGTTTTTATATCATTTGCCAATTTTTCTCCACAAAAGCACCGCAAGTTTTTTTTTAAATTTCTATATACGATATACTGCATGTGTAGCATATAAAAAGCAATAAAATATAATAAAGACTTGGATGAAATATTAGCAAAAAATGTCACTTGACCATTGTGATCCGAAATTGAATAAGGCAGCATGAAATTGAAATAATCATAAAATCAAGCATAGTGATTGGAGAAATCTACTGTAAAGCCAATCTAAAGAAATCTCCTACCTTAACTATTTCATATATCACTCCTGGTACGGAAAATTTCGGGATTCTTGTGAATATAAATATCCAAAAATCAATTGATATCATTGGTACGAATAAAATTTTAGCAAACACATTTTGAACACCAAATAGATAGCGAAGTAAATGGTTACAAGGAACAACGTAGTTGCAGGATTGCTATGTGAAAAGGAAACTACTATTAGCAACGAAAAATACCATTCATTATCATTTTCAATCACCAGTTCGGAAGCTGAAAAAGCTTCACTCTTATAATATTTATTTATCTAAAACTATTTTTCCGTCCTATTATCTTTGCAAAAAAATCATTTCCATTCATTTCTAGAATACGTTTGCAAAGAATGCGGGAGACCTGCAGCACTTTTCATCATGCAGTAATTTCAGCGATATTTCAATTACTTACAATCTCTTACACTGAAAGTATCAATCATATCTTTTCAATATTCAAATGAAATAGGTAATTTGTCAATATTAAAATAGAAGTCAAATTACCAAGCAGTTAAAACAACGAATCTTCTGCTTCATAATTCCCAAGTTATTTATATCAAATTTTACTTAACAATTACAATAAATAACATACATCGTGAACTGAACAAGAAATGTATCATAATAATATCGCCATTTCTTGCTATTGCTCACGGTAGTGTCGTAATTGATAAAATTATTTGTAAATTTTTATAAAAGTAAAAAAAAAAAAAAAAAAACTATTAAAATACCAAATAATATAAGAGAAACATTAAACAAACACTAAATTTCCATCCATAACATATCAATAAGCATAAATTTTGCATAGCGATTTGATGATATTCGTTGTGAGTCCATTTAATCATCTGATTACTTGATACTGATTAAAGCTACTGAATGTTTTCATTTCTTTAATTAAATTTACGTCAAAAAGGTGGAATTTTTTGACGGCAAACAAAAAATCATTTAAAAATTCCATTGCAAATTGAATTTTTCCAACTTATAGCTTTCTGAAGAAAAACCGTCCTTTGAATTCAACAGAAAAATATCCGTTTGTGTTTTTAATCTGCAACAAATTAATCAACTGTAGAAGTATCACCTTCGAAATTTGAATAAGTACAAATACTGGAAAGTGCACTTTAAATGCAACTGGCAAATAAGAAACATTTTCAATAGGTAGCGAAGCAGACACTTTTAAGGAATACTGCAGTTGCAAAATAGCTATTCGGAAGGAAAACTATCAATAATCAGTTCGGAACAAAAGCATAGTCAATTCTTTAATCAGTATCAAGTGATCAGACGTTTGCTCTTATGTTATCTGCTTTATCTCAAACTTTTTTGTTTTTTCAGTTGCAAAGAATGCAGTGGTCGATCCGAAATAATCCTCATTATGCTATATTTCAAATATCTTTCATGATGACAAGAATTGATGGTACAGAATGCGATGGAACTTTTGTCCATTAAGTAATTGTTGGCTTGTATAATTCTCTCTTATGCTTTTATTTTCCCATGTTAGACGGGTCCCATTCTTTATTCTGAGATTTGATAGCGCAGTAGTAACAGATCTTTCTTTAGATGCCAATTTGGTGATATGAAAACATTACTGTCTAGATTAATGATATTAAATCAGGAAGATTGCGATCTAAACATCCGTCACACTATTTGTTACTATATTAATAACGCTGCGAGTTAGTGCGCTTGAAAAGCCAATCTCGCTATATTATTTCGAAAGTTTCATCACTTTCTTAAGTGTTACCATTTATTTCAGATATAACATCATAGTTTTTCGACATTCCGTACAGAAATGCGAATGGGATTAAAAAAGCAAATGATGGAATTTTACATGAACTTATGCGTACCTTAAGGTTCAGCAAATGTTGTTTTTTTTTGTACTTTTAGAAGTACCATAAAACATTACTTCCACACATATTCTGTTCAAAGAGCTTTGCTTCTACTTCAATTCCATCCATGGACCAGATCCAGAGCAAACAAATGCCATTAATTTTTAGCTTATACAAGTGAAAACAATTCAATATTGGAAGTCTTTCATAAGAGAAATATTCTACGTGAAGATAATTTACAGCTGTCAGGAATGTGCATATGTTTTTGCGCATTGTTGTTATCTGTCCTTGTTTACATCATTCTGATGTTTCATTTGTTGTACTCAATAGCTGATTGCATGGAGATGTGTTTTCTTCTTCAGTTCCTTTCGTTTCATTGGCTCCGTATTTTCTGGCTGGTAATTACTTCTATTTTGATTATGACAAGTGTTGGCAATTTGATCGAATTTTCTTTCTGTCTATTAACTGAGGAAATTATGAGTAATTGTCAGACCATATTATCATTATCGGTGTCATTGAATTGTTTCTTTTTGTCATTTTTTGAGTGATATTTTTTGCTTCAGTAGATTTGATTTTTTTTTCTATTCACAGCTTTATTTTGTTTTTGATTTCAAATGTTATTTCGACAAGGTTCATGAAAAATCATAATTATTTTGTTGCAATCAATGACTAAAATATTTTATTAGGATTGCAATTAAAAAACTTTGAAAAGAACTGATTAACTGATTTAGCCATTTTACAAATTAGTGCCCTTAAGTGGCTATATAATTATGATTAAGATACAGTGAGAAGCATTGATAAAAAATTCATAAAAAATTCTAAAAATCCATTTGGTAATGGTAATTTTTATAACTGAACGTCGGAATAGAAGTAATTAGATGGTTTGTAGAATCTGCTTAATATATTTCGTATTATAGATACTGAAATGAAGAATACAGCGTTATGTGTAGAAATCAGCGTACAAGATTGCACAATTGTACGAAATTTTCACGAGGAGATGATTCCGATGAATAAATGAAATAAATTTAATAAATTGGATGAACTTTGCCGCGAATTTTTCGTGTTCGGAAAATATGAAATTAATTGAATTTTTATTACCGATAGATTTTAAAGGGAACTTTGGAAATTATTCGATCTGCCCATTAATTTGCTTTATTTTACTCCGGGAGATTCACTAAGTCTGTTTCTGTTCGTTATTTCACGACAATGCAGCGAGAACGTTCAATTACAATGCCTTGATTTCTTTCATGCCTTTCAGCTATCTTCTCATTTTACTACCGTAATCTTATTGACTATTATTGCAGTATTATTGATATGAGGAAAAATCATTCAGTTTAATGGCTGAACTTTTGTTGTATTCCATGTCTTTTGTTTTCGAAATATTGAAAGTACTGCATGACGATATGGTTCAAGCGCAATAATGGTACTTAGACCAATGGCAATTGAATTTAGCTGAAGTAAAATGAAATTAAAAAATTTAATAGAACAAAAAGACCGCTAAAATAAAAATAAAAAATTTAAAAATTTTAAATGGGAATCATAATGAAAAAATGTCCAGCATTTTACCTCATGAAAAACATGAATCAACCTGCGAACAGTACTGTAGAAAAAAGCTTGCCGTAATTGGTGTTCGCATCCAGCATAGATGCAAATAATTGACATGAACGAGTAAACTGGAAAAATTCTTTATACTGATTATTTGATTATATTGATTTATGATTTTAAATTAGATCATTTGTGCATTTATGATTAAATATTCGTAAAACTCACAACAACGGGGTAAAACAATAATTTCGGCTGCATAGCAGTAAATAACAAATGAAAAGAGTCGTCTGCGTCGTGATTTTGCAACAGAAGTTGCACTGACTCCGGCCGGTTTATATTTATAAATTACAGTGGATCCCTGTAGAAAAAACCAGCTGTTGTGCAAATTCAAATGTTGTTTAGACAAATGTATCGTTTCAGACTTATCTTTACTTAGGGTAATGCAAAATTTAACAAGATTTAACAATCTTAGAATTCAAAAATTTTAAAATTTAAAATTGGATCAGCGTACTTGTTTTTACTTCATTTGTATTTGCAAATTTCCCGTAAATCTTTCTGGAATAACTTCAATTATGGAATCAGTCTGATGTTAACATTAAAATCGAAATCCAATCATTCTGTTGGTGCTTTGTTACTTTTTGATTTCTTTTTTTTTTTATAAGAATTTGGAAAACTGAACCATTACAGCAACAGCAGATACCGCGACGAATAATGTCAGGTGCGTTAAATAATATGGAATGACAAATGAGAACTGCTTTATAATGAGGTCGATGGAAGTGTTCCATAGAAGCAACGAAATATGAAGAATGACGTAATGAAGTATCTGACTCCTGTAAATATTTCTGTTCGCGCAAAACTAATCATATTTTTAAAAGAAATAAAACTGATCACATTTTTAAAAAAAAT
Organism: Mansonella perstans; assembly: GCA_037074765.1. NCBI lineage: Eukaryota > Metazoa > Nematoda > Chromadorea > Rhabditida > Onchocercidae > Mansonella > Mansonella perstans. Next base: position 101,326 of record JBAMDO010000159.1, read on the forward strand.
AAAACTGAACACATATTTAAAAGAAACTGCTTTGAACTTTTTTTCTTTAAGAACTCACTTGTTCACGAAATGTTTCGCGTAAAAAATCGGATTCACATAAAGCAAGTAGCAAATAACAGCCGCATAAAGCGCTAAAGCATGAAACCAAACATTTCCGAAACTGAGGCATCGTCGAGCCCAACGCCGAATTTCATACCTGTAGAGAGTTTCATTTCCATTTTCATTAAACTATTGATTATCTACCATTCATAGCTTCTTCTGATTTATATGACTGAAATTTTTTTCAAATATTTTTGAGAATGATACTTGGAAATCTTGCATAATTATAATGTGTATCATCCCATAGAGGAAAATTGATAACATTTCTCCCTATGTTTCGACAAATAAAATTTCGACATAACAAATAAACCATTTAAGATGAAGCAAAACTAACAAGGTGATTTTACTTTCGCCTAAATTAGCGAAGAGATTCACAGCATTTATTATATCTACCGTAAGATCAGCTATAGTTATTATGGAGCAGACGGCCATTAAATTAAGTGTAAAATATTTGAATAGACCATCCTTCACTTTCGCAAGTGATAAATAAACCATAAATGGTATCATCATGAAGTCAGCCACCGTCGTAAGATATGAAACGATTTCCATGGTACCGTATAAGGCTGCTAAACAGATAAGTTCTGTAAAGTCATATAATTCTTAGAATAAAAAAATCATTGGATTTTTGTAAGTTTTCGCCGTGTTATAAAATTTTTGCTTGAGAATTCATTAAACAATAAGGATAAGATTTTATAATATAAAAGCAAATTTTAATTTGGAACTTACGACATGAAAGACCTTTTCCTGCACATACTGGTACATCGGTAATATTAATTTCGCCATGATCAAGGCTACCATTGCTATTATCGTTAAAAAATAGAGCAGTAGACATTTGTCGCATATGGAATAAATATCAGATATTTTATCAGTTTCAGTTAGAAACCCGCTAAAAATGATTCTGGAAAAAATTAAAAAATGAATCGAATTTGAAGAAGTAAAATGACAATAATACAATGTGCGAAAATTGGAACTAGATAAAAAATTATTTGCAACAAAAATACGAACAAGTAGTTGCATTCGTTGGAAAAACCGAAGCAACTTCTTACACAAATATTTTACTTCAAGCTGTATTGGAAAAGAATAACGCATATAGTTGCTTGAATTCTTTATTGTGCAATTAATTTACCATTGCAGTGGAAGTCTCAGACAGAATAAGTATCAGCTACTTCATTACAGTGATGTGCTATATTCCAAAGCATCGATTTTATTTCCTCAATATGTGAAAGTAATATTGACGTAAACGTTTAAAGCTTCTCTATCAGCAGTGTATCTAAGCCATCACGTTCGCGGTCGAATTGCTTCTATTCCGACGTTCAGTTATAAAAATTACCATTACCAAATGGATTTTTAGAATTTTTTATGAATTTTTTATCAATGCTTCTCACTGTATCTTAATCATAATTATATAGCCACTTAAGGGCACTAATTTGTAAAATGGCTAAATCAGTTAATCAGTTCTTTTCAAAGTTTTTTAATTGCAATCCTAATAAAATATTTTAGTCATTGATTGCAACAAAATAATTATGATTTTTCATGAACCTTGTCGAAATAACATTTGAAATCAAAAACAAAATAAAGCTGTGAATAGAAAAAAAAATCAAATCTACTGAAGCAAAAAATATCACTCAAAAAATGACAAAAAGAAACAATTCAATGACACCGATAATGATAATATGGTCTGACAATTACTCATAATTTCCTCAGTTAATAGACAGAAAGAAAATTCGATCAAATTGCCAACACTTGTCATAATCAAAATAGAAGTAATTACCAGCCAGAAAATACGGAGCCAATGAAACGAAAGGAACTGAAGAAGAAAACACATCTCCATGCAATCAGCTATTGAGTACAACAAATGAAACATCAGAATGATGTAAACAAGGACAGATAACAACAATGCGCAAAAACATATGCACATTCCTGACAGCTGTAAATTATCTTCACGTAGAATATTTCTCTTATGAAAGACTTCCAATATTGAATTGTTTTCACTTGTATAAGCTAAAAATTAATGGCATTTGTTTGCTCTGGATCTGGTCCATGGATGGAATTGAAGTAGAAGCAAAGCTCTTTGAACAGAATATGTGTGGAAGTAATGTTTTATGGTACTTCTAAAAGTACAAAAAAAAACAACATTTGCTGAACCTTAAGGTACGCATAAGTTCATGTAAAAATTCCATCATTTGCTTTTTTAATCCCATTCGCATTTCTGTACGGAATGTCGAAAAACTATGATGTTATATCTGAAATAAATGGTAACACTTAAGAAAGTGATGAAACTTTCGAAATAATATAGCGAGATTGGCTTTTCAAGCGCACTAACTCGCAGCGTTATTAATATAGTAACAAATAGTGTGACGGATGTTTAGATCGCAATCTTCCTGATTTAATATCATTAATCTAGACAGTAATGTTTTCATATCACCAAATTGGCATCTAAAGAAAGATCTGTTACTACTGCGCTATCAAATCTCAGAATAAAGAATGGGACCCGTCTAACATGGGAAAATAAAAGCATAAGAGAGAATTATACAAGCCAACAATTACTTAATGGACAAAAGTTCCATCGCATTCTGTACCATCAATTCTTGTCATCATGAAAGATATTTGAAATATAGCATAATGAGGATTATTTCGGATCGACCACTGCATTCTTTGCAACTGAAAAAACAAAAAAGTTTGAGATAAAGCAGATAACATAAGAGCAAACGTCTGATCACTTGATACTGATTAAAGAATTGACTATGCTTTTGTTCCGAACTGATTATTGATAGTTTTCCTTCCGAATAGCTATTTTGCAACTGCAGTATTCCTTAAAAGTGTCTGCTTCGCTACCTATTGAAAATGTTTCTTATTTGCCAGTTGCATTTAAAGTGCACTTTCCAGTATTTGTACTTATTCAAATTTCGAAGGTGATACTTCTACAGTTGATTAATTTTGTTGCAGATTAAAAACACAAACGGATATTTTTCTGTTGAATTCAAAGGACGGTTTTTCTTCAGAAAGCTATAAGTTGGAAAAATTCAATTTGCAATGGAATTTTTAAATGATTTTTTGTTTGCCGTCAAAAAATTCCACCTTTTTGACGTAAATTTAATTAAAGAAATGAAAACATTCAGTAGCTTTAATCAGTATCAAGTAATCAGATGATTAAATGGACTCACAACGAATATCATCAAATCGCTATGCAAAATTTATGCTTATTGATTTGTTATGGATGGAAATTTAGTGTTTGTTTAATGTTTCTCTTATATTATTTGGTATTTTAATAGTTTTTTTTTTTTTTTTTTTACTTTTATAAAAATTTACAAATAATTTTATCAATTACGACACTACCGTGAGCAATAGCAAGAAATGGCGATATTATTATGATACATTTCTTGTTCAGTTCACGATGTATGTTATTTATTGTAATTGTTAAGTAAAATTTGATATAAATAACTTGGGAATTATGAAGCAGAAGATTCGTTGTTTTAACTGCTTGGTAATTTGACTTCTATTTTAATATTGACAAATTACCTATTTCATTTGAATATTGAAAAGATATGATTGATACTTTCAGTGTAAGAGATTATTCACACTTGCCAGCTAATTAGAAAAACTAATTAACACAGATTTCAAGTAAACGAAGTAAACAGCTCGCCCAGTGCAATTAAAACATAGCTCTAATAATTAATGTCTGATACTGGTTGTCTCTTTTTTTCGTAGCATCACTTGTTTGTAGATCGTTTCTATGTTTTCCGGCCTAATTAGAAGAAATACTTGTCGTAGTGATATTAATTAACCTGTTAGTGATTATTTTCATAAACCTATTTTCATAAACCTATTATTTTCATAAACCTATTTTCTGATTATTTTCATATATTAGTGATTATTTTCATAAACCTATATTTTCACTTTGTTAGATTTCATGATCATTTCCTGGTTATTGCTACCCTAAGCAATATGCTTTTGAATTGCTTTGCTTGTCAAATTTCATTCAGCTGAAAAAATCTATGTGTTTTATACAGAAATGATTTTCTGGCCCATGATATAATATTAAGAACTTTTCAGTTTAAAACTTTTTGGAATGATTAGAGAGAAATCTCTTCCAAATTAGGCCGATTAATTGGCGTACGAAGAAAGCATCTTACTTGTCTCATTAAAACTACAGATCCCGAATTACAAGTTATGAGGAACATCCTGTAAGAAATATTCGCAAATCTTAAAATTATAATAGCTCAATTTTATCATTTCCATATATTTTGTTTATTATTTCAGTTTTTTGATTGACCGAAATATTATTAAAATATTAATTATTAGTCAAAATACTATCATCATTATTACTAGAAGTAAACCACGAAGAATCAGTATCAGCAGCTACTTGGATGACCATGTTGGTATTGATATGTAACAAAATACAAAAACAATTCGCATTTGAAAAATAATCATAGTATTGCAATTTAATCCTTCACGCATTGCATTAAGACTAATTTTTTATTTGAGCATTCAGACGATTCAGTGGAATCCCTGCATCAAACATTTTAAATAAAAATGTGCAAATTTCAAATTAACTGACAATGGCTGCGGTCGTACAGAAATAGAATTTATTCTAATTGAAAAAAAAAAAAAAAAAAAACAGCGGGAATTGGGCAAAATTGCAGTTCAGTGCTGATGGCAATTTCAAAATTTAAGTGTTGGCTTGAAATTATGAATATTCTAAACAGTACAAACAATCACATTTATTGTCAAAAATAACGATAATAAATAGCTGATGACAAAGATAATTAACAATAATAAGAAGAATAAACGAATTTCCCGTTATCTTGTTAAAAGAAAAAGAAAACAAAGAGATATGATTTAAAAGAGAAGAAAGGAAAGAGAAAATAATGCATATATTTGATAATTCATTGCAAAGAAAGAAAGCAAGCAAAGTAATGAGGGCAATTTGATAATTAAACAAAAAATTAAGTGCGAAAAAACTGATAAAAAAATAAAATCAAAAAAAAATTAATAAAAGAAATTAAATCAATAAATAATTAAGGGATGGATGAAAACAAAAAACAATTGTTTATCGTTTGTTTCTTTTGCTTTAAAATTGGAGTTAATTGAAAAAATGAAAGCAACAAGTAATTACTTTGAAAGCAACATAAAAAAAACAACTGCTTATAAAAAACACAACTTTATCTGTCATTCTCCCTTTAAAATTAAAATTACACAAAATTTGCAGCTTTTCATTGAACTTTCTGAAAAATTCCTCGAAAGATGAAAGTTAGTTGATCAACTGAAGTTAGTTTCCGTTGAAACTTCACTTGAAAATTCACTACTAATTGTACAAGCCGTTGAACTTTTCCCGTTGTGATTACCAGCACTATTGCTATGATCGCAATCAACATCAATATCATTCGAAGCTATTTCCCGATCATTTTCACTAATCGTACGGCTAGAACTTTTCCGTTTTTCAGCTCCCAAACATCTGTAATTTAAACGAAAAGTTTTGACAAAAAAAAAATTTTACATATATCAATTTGATATGATTAAATTACAATCAAAAAAATAGAAAATCAAAACAAAAAAAGGCAATGTTTGAATTAATATATTAAACCAAAATTTTGACAACTTAATTTAAAAATAAAGAAGTTGTAATCAACAAAATTTGAAAAATTTATTACTCTTGTAATTTTCCAATAGAATTTCGAGTAGTTGACCCAGAACTTATCATTGCCGTTGATGATGCTAATTTGCTACGATTAGAATAACTGCTGTTTTTTTCACTGTTATTAACACTAATCGATTTCTGTGCCAAATTTTGATTTTTTGATTTTGTTAATTGCCAATTATCATTTAACACTGTAATATCAGCAATATTTTTGTCTGAAAATAAATAAATTCCGAGAGTATTTGCATAAAATTTCTCAATACAATAAATACATACATTTTGCATCCTTTCAATCGAAAAATTTTTCACAGAAATTCAAAAATATAATTACAAACGAAAAATAGAATGTTAAAAGAATTTAGCAAAGGAATGAGTAATTTTGTTGATAGAACTGATGAAATTGTTAAATGTAAAAAAATTTGAAATATAAAAAAGTGGAAAAAAAAGAACACAAACCTATAGGTGATAACTGCGTATTAATCAAACGTTCATATGATCGATCTGATGGGATAGCCGATTTCCGACAAAGTCGTTCTATCTTTCGTTTGGTATTTTTGGATGCATCATTCAGCGTTGTTGATTTTATCATATGCATCTTTTGTAATATTATTCTTTTTTGAGTAATTAATTGATCTAATTTATGCAGCAATTGTTGCCGACAAATAACATTATAACTATCTGATGATTTACTGATAATATTGGTATAATGTTGATCGCAATGTTTATTTGGATCATTTCTAGATCTTGTCTTATTGCAGAGTTTTTCTACGCAGCATTTTGAATAATTATCGTTTAAATTAGCTAATCTCAACGTTGGTGACCTCCGATATATTGCTCTGTTGAAATATTTCGCACTTTTCCGCACTGGCTTCTTCGATAAATTAATCATTCCTTCTAATGGATTACCGGATTTAATTCGATTTGAATTTTTATTAATAACTGATAATTTAATGCCTGAAATAGTAGAAATAAACTTGATAGGAATATTAATGAAGTAATGAATAAATAAAACATATGAAATGATCGAAATCAGATAAGCGATTAAAGGATAAGTTTTGGAAATAACTAATTAAGAATTAGAAATAATTATGGATTAAATCATCGTTATTATTTTTCATGTCATATTTTTGTTTTCGCCTGTTATTGTTATAATTCTTTATTATTTCTTCATCTTGTTATCACCATTATTATTCCACAGCCTGAAAATTTCCAAGATATACCGGACTGTTTCGGTAATTGATTTTTTTCGTTTGCAGCCAAAATATGGCTAATTATTTCAACAATCATTCCCGTCAAGTCTTGTCGAGAAATTCTTTTAGAAAATTGAACAGTTGTATCCTTCGTAACACGTTTTGTCCTTTCCTTTACCTGTGTCTGCTTATTCATCGTTTGCTGCTGTTTTGTCGAAAAGGATAGAAATAATTAAACATAAGTAATAAAAAAAGTAAAGAACAATGTGTTCTATTAATCACTTATAAGGGGATTTTGCTTGCATCAAGGAGTGCCAGAAATTACAAGAACAGAACATCATCAGGTGGTTCAAAAGGTGATATTTTAGTGAATTTGCTGGAAACAAAAATGATTATAAATAATTACAACTAGTGATTTCACTATTAAAATTTCTGAATTTGTTTCTGATAATAGAAGATAAAACCAATCAAACAAATCATGAAAAAACTTTTTTTGCATTATTCAATTTAGTGAAAAGATTGCAAAAAAAAATCATGGATATTACTAATATGATTTTTTTAACCAATTTCATTCTTTCCTATCATAATTTAAAATTTGAATTCATCTTAGAGATAATTACCATTCTTTATTATTATTTATATATAATTAGTGTATTACGAAAAAAAAAAAAAAAAAAAAAAAACAAATTTTAAAACTTGTATGGCAACATGTCGCATTTTTACAGCTGTTTGAAGTTTTTGATTCATCCGGCACCACTCTGTTTGAGTACTTCGATTAACGCCAAGAGTACTATGATGAAAAATTGTCGGATGTAAACGATCAACGTTAAAAATACACATTGCAACACGTATATGCAAAATTTTCGATAAATTATCCAATGAATATAATTTCATAATTCCTTTGCATTTTGCCTCATCCTTAAAAATAATTCAAATAAAAGAATTCGGAACTCATTTTTTCTTAAAACATATTTTAAGTATTTGAATATTTGGAAATTAAAAATTTTGAAACATTTTTAAAGCTACAGAAAAACAATTTCTTTAAATGTAATTTCACTTGTTACACAGAAAGATTTGTGGAATATTTTTGCACAAAACGAAAATTTAAAAAATTCCGATATATTTACGAAAATTTTGGAGACAATAATTTCCACAACTTTCACATTAAATAAAAAGAATGAAATGAAAAATAGTTTTTTTCTTAATTATTTTGATTCATTGAACTAATCTAACATTGCACAAATGAAATGATTGATCGTTAAAGATCATCTTATTTTAGCTCGACGAAATGGTTCTGAGCTAACATTGAACGAATTAACTGATTTATCGATACAGATCCTACTTACTTCAGTTCGACGAAATGACCCTAAGTTAACATTGCAAGAATAAACTGATTGATCGTTACAAATTGCTCGAATACGAAGATTACTAGTAACCATTTGATTCAAAAAATCAGCCTCATTAATTAAATAACATCTTTTGCCAATATTATCCCAACATTCTGCAACAAATAATTTTTGCAAAATATTTCATACTTAAATTCAAATTTTAATTTCTTTTGCTTTTGAAATACAAAAAATCTCATTTATTGGCATGAAATTTAATTTCTTTTGAATGAAAATGCTCCAAAGTTAGTGATAAAAGATTTTTAAAAATTTAACAAAAATAGATTTCAGATGGGATGGTATGATATCTAGCTTAATTTATCATATAAATTTCGAAAATTTGAGATCTGATATTAATTAGATTTTGAAAAAAAAATCGAAATAAATGAACGATCCATGGGAAATAGTGAACCATTCGTAATCATTCAATTTGATTTCGACTGACTGAACATTCGTCGAATTCGTTATCATTTCAATAGATTCAATGAAAAATTCGAAACAGAATAGGCTTTTGTCTTTAGGCAATGACATTTCTACCAAACAGCAACCTCGAACATTTCATGTTGCTATGGAAACGTAGTAATAAGCGCATTCTTATCCATAAATGGTACGAAAGGAAGCAAAATAGCATTCCGGAAATATTTTAAGAAGTAATTTAAGTAATGCATTAATATTGCTATTACTGATAAATTAATATTGCTGTCAGTAATGTTTTAATAACAATTATAATTGTAACGATAGCAATAATAATTAATGATAATTACACTACAGCAACTGCAATTATAATGAATAAAAACAATAACAATGGTAATGATAATAATAATAAAGATAGAGATTTTGATTAATATTCTCTTAAATCTTAAATCATCTTAAACTGACAATATGGGTTTTCAAGAGTATTAAGGAAATCAATGACAATTCAGCAAAATCTCCTTAGCCATCAGAGCAGTGATTTGGAAAAACACAATACCGAAATCTTCCTAGAATAGTGGAATATGCGAAAGATTGATCGAATTAACAAAGAAAGCAATGAGACGAACTACTGGGAGAAAACTACTGTAGGAGGATTAATTATATTGATAGCTGAGATAGAAAGGATTCTCAATATGCGACCAATAACCTCTGTTAATTTCGATGACAATTTTATGTCCATGGATTTCATATTATCGCATATCATACCAGCCTTGTCCATCAGTAACGATAAAATCAAGACGAATTAAATTTACAGAAGCCAAATTTATCAAATACTGGTTAAACAGCCTTAAGATTCTCGACACATTTCGGAGAACTGAGGAAAAAGGAGTATTTAGCCAGTTTAAGGAAACGAATGCAAGAGGAAATATTTCTCAAGAATCTGCGAACAGAAGAAAGCCACGTGGGAGTGAAATTCTGTTCGATGAACCGAGGGTTCCTCGAGCGACCAAATCAACAGTATCGCAGGACGAACTTATTTCTTCGCAAACTAGGTGCGAAGTAAAATGACACTGACATCCCTGCTAAACCCAGGAACTTACCCCCCTACTGGAGTTGATTTGTTCCAGTCGGGAGTGTCGAAAAAAACGGAAGCAAATTTTCCTTTCAATATTTCATTGAATGAATTACAAATTTTTCTGTATTGATTATAATTGTGTAGCATGGTAGTAAGTACAAATTTTTCTGTATTGATTATAATTGTGTAGCATGGTAGTAAGTACAAATATTTAAATTTTTTTTACACCTCAAAACGTGTCTACGTAATAGACAAAGCACCTACTGTAAACATTAAATTCATGCTCCTAATCTGTCAGTGTGTAATAATGAAGACTGATGAGCTTACCAAACATATCACCCTGCTCACTTCTACAAATTATTTTTGCAAGTATTTTTTATGTATTCATAAAGATAAAATCTGTCTAAAAAGCCACCAAACGTCTAGGCCTAAACTGTTTTTTGTGTGACTTTTGTGTGACTCTAAAGGCTTCGTTGTCTATGATATCAATACTATATCAACATTACTATGAAAGGGATGGAGTCAACCAAGGACCCAGTCTGTTTCCATATGCAGTGGTATTCCGACGCTTCAGACCCCTCTGCATATTTTGAAACTAATGGCCATTGGAGTAGAGACTATCCCAACCAAAAACTTCCAGTCTAATAAGGTAATTCTTAATTCTATCGAAAATTCACTTTCATAACAGGTTTCATAAGCGGTAAGTTTGACACTTTAACTCAAAGCCTAATTCATTCCACAGCGCCAGTTCAGCTTAGCACATATTCGAGAATGGATATAAGTAAAATGAGAATCAAGAACAAATATATACGCGATATATAGAAAACCGCTGATATTTACAGAATCAAAATATTCTTTCGTCGAGTCTTTTGCCATTCTTTATGCTTCCATTCTCTTTACCAATACTTCCTACAAATGAAATTGACATTATTTTACAACAAAATAAAGTTAAAACAAGAAACTTTAGAATAAGCAATTGGACGAGAACTGCAAATGCCACATGTCAAACATGCTTTCAGATTTTAATAGTATGAAATAATCACCAATTTTATCGGTCCTTTCATACACCTCGCGAAATACAAAATATTTTTTTCATACACGCCCACAAAATACAAATATATCCTGATATATTTACTAACCTCGCCATTCGGTAACGGCGCAATGAGTATTTTTGCACTACAGTGATCTCTCACAATTTCTTTCCATGTTTTCCGGTAATTTCGATCCTCTTCTGGATCTACTGTAGTACCGTAAAACGAGCCAACAATCTGCGGTAATGCTGACAACTAAAATATACACATAAGCATAAGACCTTTTCCTTGGCCACTTTTTTCATATCCTTACCACATAATATTTTGACAATTTCAGTACCCTAAACATTTAATCATCAGCGTTATGATCTGTAAGTGAGAATTCTGAAAACAAAAAAAATTAGAACGCAGTGCATATAAATTTTATATAGCACAGTATCAACTGTTTCAAAAAAAATCACTAGGAATTTTAAAAATTCGAAACGACCGAATTTGACCGACATTAATATTATATGAAAGGTGGATTTATTCCTAAAAGAAATAAGAATCAACTATATAAAAAAATCCCAACCAAAATTGGATTTGGTGATCGCACATCCACTAATAATTCTATCACTTGTGCTAGTTTCTGCGATGCGCTTTTTTTCTGAAAAATATCAAAACTTGGAACTTACAATTGGTTCAGTAAAAAATATGCCGAAATAAAACGAAAAATCGGTCAAGCGCAGAAAAAAAGTGCTAAAAAATAAGTGCTGCATATTTCGAATTCATTTTAAAAAGCATTTAAAACTAATTCCGTATATACTTCTATAAAAAAACGCTGCACTTTACCAATTTCTAAAATCTTTAAAATTTCTCCACACATATTCAGAAAATAATGTTGCAAAATTGATCAACTCTTAATCCGTCTGGATGAAACATTGCAAACACCAAATTTCTACAGCTGATTATTTGAGAACTAAAAATTATATAAATGATTACCGAACTATGACATCCTAATTCATCAAGCAAAATTCCCAGCCAATTTTCGTCAGTTTGTGATTCGTTTGACAGCTATAAAAATGTACTAATCATGCTATTACTTGGCTGATTACAAAAACGAAATTTAAGAATTTGCCATAAACAAAGCAAAACTAAGTATAAAAATATAAATAATTGGAAAATAACCCAGATAAAACGACAAATGAAGATACCATTAAATCGTGTGAATAATTTATATGCCTAACTAGACAAAAAAAAAAAAGAAAAATAAGTTAACAAATGGAACTGTGCAACCTTTTTACCACAAGAATGAGGAGAAAACTCGGTAGATGAAACACCTCTCAACATATGATGGTCGCCAGAATAACCCTGATTATATCTAAAAATACAAATTTCTTTAAAACATCCTAATAGGATGCCCAAAAATATCTAAAGCATTAATTTAGACAAAATCCGAAGTGTAATCTTTTTGTTAAATTTGTATTTAATGAACGTACTGTTGAAATTGATTCGGTTGATAATGCTGCATTTGTTGCACAGACGGTGTCCAATTACTGTCATGAGAATAACCTGTTATTGAGATTGAACTTTTGATTAATATCATTAATTCAATATAAAGCAAAATTTCAAATTTTAAGCAAAACATTACGAAGCTTTCATAGACGAGAGAAAAAAAATTATCAGTAAAGTTCACTAGTAACGTCCATTTAAGTAATCGAATGAATCATTAGTAGGATACTAAAACAGCTTTGAAAACCTCACTTCAAGTCATCTAAAATATTAGAAAAGATTATCAGCTAGCGGATCGATCCGTCTAGCTTGCGTGAAACATATCATATTTCAACATTTTTTTGGTTACAAATGCTAGAAAACAATAATCGGTAACCGACTGATCCAAGGAATAAATATAAGAGTAAACTTGATCAGTTCGCGAATCGATCCACTGAAAAATGACTAAAAAAATGCCGCTAAATACTCACTTGAATATGGCCTTTGAACATTTCCACTCGACATGTAGTAATTGCCTTGTGATGAATTGTCTTCTTCTTCTAGAAAACAACAATTTATTACTAAATCTGATACGGCGATCTTTATAATTTGCTCACAATTTACTCACACTAGTGTACTTTGTAGGTTTAACAAGTGAAAAAAATCTATTACTATTTGATTTTTATAAAATCTTTTATAACCACTTTCGATCAATATCGTTCTAGCAACACTTCTACCATTATTACAAATAAGACTTCTCGTTCGAAAAATTGGATTAAAAAATCAAAAAGAATGTTCAACATCATTAATTTTACAAAATGATTTAATGAAGACTGAACAAATTACACATCGAATTTAAATACTTCCATCTTTAAAACTGCACACCTCCACATACGGCACAGATTAAATTTAAATTAGGTGACACTAAAAAATTTTTAGCAAAGCCAACTAATTAAAACCAAAATTACAATCAAATCAAATTGTATCTTACGTGGAGCTTCTATAAAATTTAAAATTTCACCATAATGTGTGTTGCGTTGACCAGCGCTTGAATTAGGAACACTATATGAACCATATGGTACTTTATTTAATTCCTACAAAAAATATTTCAATTTCAGAATGTCCACGTAATTTATGCCAAAAAAAATTATCAAAAGCCTGGTCAGATTAATTCATCTCAAGCTTCCATTCTTTCATTCCATCAATCAGGCTTTTGTTTCCTTTCATTTTCTTCCTCTCATCCAATCACAAATGTCTGATTCATATTATTCGATCAGACATGCCTGGTAATTTCGAGAAAATAATGATAAGACCTTCTCTGGCCTCCCTCATCAATAATTCTGCTTCTCTGACCCTAGATCGATTTAATTGATGGGGAAATTTGAGTGAATTTAAATTTACATTTCTTCATTATTTTTTTCAGTTCAATAATTTTGCAACGACCGATATTACAATGACCTTGCAATGACCATTTTGCAATTGATTAATGTTACAACCAATAAATATCAATTAAGGATTATCGTTAATAGTACAAAAGAAAAATAATAATCTTATTTGCTGAATAATTAAAAATGGAATGTTATAATCGTAATACTATACCATTTATAATTTAAAAATTCATAAGTCTCTCCCTCTCTCTTTCGCTTTCACATTTCATGCAAATAGTAAATCAAGCAAGCATATTTTATAAAATCACACTTTTAATTCAAAAAAGATTTAAAATTTCAACATTACCCTTACATGCTTCTAACAAATAACTTTGTCGCATTTTTTTATTATTAACTAGCTAACAAACTAATAGTACAGTGACATACATATATTCCTTGTAATCCATTACTATATATGTTCTAGCGTTTTTACGAATTACATTGCATTGAACTCGAAAATCTTGACTTTTAAGCCACTGAACAAGAATTTGGCCCTTTTGCCTATTCTCGTTCAAAACTGCTTTTAACAGGAAATATGTAATTCAAAAACCAAGTAATTCACCTCACGATTACTTTGAACAAAGTGATAACCTCTTGACATTCCCTGATATTCCTCATTATACTGTTTATTAGATGGAGAAGATTGAGGAGAATTGTACATCTGAAGTAGTATTAAATTATATCACATCATGCCTAAATATATTAAGAAAAACTATTTCATCTGTTACGCATAAATTATTAATGTTCACTGTATTTATTGCAGTATAGTGCTGTATTACTGCAATAATTATTACTGCAGCAATTTAATTAGAGCAAATAGATGAGTACAATAATAGCCCACATAGAAAATATATTAAGCAATAGAATTTAATCTATATTATCACTTTTTTATTACTAGATGGAAAACTCATTCAAATATGTTTCCCGCAAAAATGATCCTTCAAGTAAATGATAGAAATTAACCGAAAAGAAAAATTTAAATTATAGAAAAGGATAAACTGTCCGATATATAAATGATTTTATCCTTCTGTCATTCGAAAAAAAACTGAGAATGTAACTAACCGAGATTAGTTGTCCAGAATTTCTATTGCTAAAATCGATAGACGATGGTGACTGTGATCGAATAGGCTTTCGGATTTGAAGATAGACTGACTGCTGTAAGGCACGTTCGGCAATTGATTGACGTTTTCCTTGTAAAACCTATAAAATCGAATAGTTCCAAGAAATGCATGTCTTATTGAGAAATCAAAATAGTTCCTAAGACAAATCAAATCAGGAATGATAAAATTCATGGTCCCACAGTCATCTATACCATGTAATAGAGTTAAGACAAGAAAGATGTATAAAAAGATGATAAAAATGAGAAAAAAAAAACGAATGAGCATAATTGGCGAAATATTGATCATCAAAATGACCCATATATAAAATGATGTACAGATCAAAAAAAAGCGCCTCCATATGATTTAACATTAAATTTCATTTGATTAATTTCCATCATTATATAAGTTAACAGTCTTTTATTAAGATAAAACAATACTAACCTTGCTTCCTCCGTTATCCATCAATCCTGCGGACTGTTCCACACTATTAGTATCAATCTCTAGATGACTTAAACGACCTTCAGCTTCATCTACAGGGATTTGTACCTAAAAAAAAAAAAAAAAAAATGCAAAAAACAATACACTAATGAGTAAATTAATTCATTAAATTTCACTGCTTATAACTTACAACTACTTTTTTCTAAAACTTTGTTAAGAGAGAAAATAAAATAGTGTTAGAAACTCACTGCGGTTATTACTCTGCTTAGTTTTAATGTTATAACTTACAACTATTCTTTCTAATATTATAGTTGTCGAATAAAGAGTGGGTAAAAAAAGGGACCTGCCTTAATAATCAATCACTAATAATCTTTGATAACTAGAAAACCGTTAGATTTATAAAAAACAAAAATTCATCAAACGTTTAACCTTTGAAGAAATATTAAATGTATTCACATTCCCTTTATATTTCTTTTTTCGATATTTTCTAGAAGTTTTAGCTTCTTTATCACTGCTATCCGCTGATTCCTCATCACCCGTATATTTATCATCATCCAGATCGGTTGATTCCTATAAAAAATTTTTAAAATTTTTTAAACTATAACAATTTTTCTCTACAGTTTATATTCCAGCTTATTATTACTGTTAATTATTGTGAAAGAATTCTTCATCCACGACAAGAAACGTAAATCATCAAGAGTAAATGTAAATTAGAGTAATATTAATGATTAATATGAAAACATAGAAGGTTTTTTATTTAAATAGAAAAACAGACTATAATAAGGTAATGAAAAAAAATCAAAAAAAAAGACTATAGCATCAATAAGCAAAAGTAGCTGAGGTGCCTTACATTTCATAAATTGGAAAGTATCGCTGTAAGGACATGTAAAAAAGTTTCTACACATTTTTCTTTAAGAAACAAAAATGAATTTACAACTTTCAAACTTCAAATTGAAAAACCTACCAAAAGTTTTTGAGGCATTTCATCAAAACCATTTTCTTGTTCACTGTTTGTTTTACCCGTATCAGCTAAAACGTCCATCACTTTAGTCATATCATAAAGCATCACGTTGTTAACCTTATCAGATTTGCAATATTACCTTCTTGCTGCTTTCTAATCTTTAATTGCCCATTTTCATCCTCCTCTACTTCATTGCCCCATTCTATGGTAGATCTCTGAAATATGATCTACAGAACTGATTATATGACATGACCAAGCAATGATAAATAATGTGACTTAGAATAAAGCAATGATAAATAATGTGACTTAGAATTGCATTAATGTTAATAAAGTAATATGGGTTTTAATTACGCATCTCAATTTAGCCAAATGATTAATTAAAGCACTTGTATACTTTTCTAATTAATTACATGAGAAGAATGTGACTCTAAATGAAAGCTTAATTTATTATTTAATAACAGGCACTTGTGCGTTTTTTGAAACTTTGGATAGCAGGGAATAAAAGAGGAAAAAAGTCTAGAGCTCCACAACTTTTAGTTTCATACGAACCTTTTCTTCAACGAAATATTTTATGCGGTTATTAAAGTTCAAATTTTAAATTAATTTTTCTGTTTTGTTTAGGAACGAATATCAAATGCATCTTCAACTAGTAATTCCTCCAAGAAAAGTCACTCAAAAAGAAAACAACTGTTCGTCCCAATTGAAATAGTTTGGTTCAATTATACTACTACAATAAAACAATAAAACATATCAAAAAATCAGCTCAAAGTCTTGTCAACTGCTTATTGGAGACAAATCTCAAAATATTTGTAAGTCATATTACTTACCAAATATTGTACCATCAAATAAAACAAGAAATAGCAACCGCTTATATATAATACTAAAATATATAAGTTTATATAACTTATATATAATTTTACTCACGCTTATATATAAGTTTAAGCATGTCTGTGATACAAAATCTGACTACAAGCATTTCAGAAATGACTGTTTCTTAGCAAAAGTCGAAAGCATCGACAACTGCTGGGCTGGCTACATATAAATAATGATTTATAAATTATTACCTTCGAAGTGCTTCCACCAGAGGCAGCAACATCTTTTAAATATTCTATTGTTCCTGAATAAGTTTAGATTTCATTATGCAACAACAGTTTTGTATAACTTCATTTTATTGCAATAACGGTAGAGTGTGTCAAGTCAATTTCATCGCATGAAAGAAAAACAGGATTAAAGAAAACTACGTAAATTTTGACTGAAAATATATTACAGTAAAATACAGTGGAATCTATGAGAATATCATACATTAAGAATTTAAAGCAAAATTATTCTTGCTTAAAGAATATCATACATTAAGAATTTAAAGCAAAATAATTCTTGCTTAATAAACACTTAAAAGCACATAACCGACTATTACTTCACTATATTTTCGGCTAATTGAATTTATCATTTTCTAATAATTTGAATTTACGGAGATACTGCTTCTTATCATGCTTTTAAATGCTTTAATCAATACCGTGTCATTATCTCTAATTAATATCATTAAAAGAAAATGGAGAAAAATAAATCTTACTTTCTTTGCCTACAATATTTGATAAAGATGGTCGATGTTCCAAAGGAAATATCGGAAGTTCAATTTTATCGATATTCGCTAACATGCGAAGATCTTCTGTTATTTCCTCGGGAACTGAAAATATCAGTGTTAATTTCAAATAAAAATGTCACATAGTCCAGATATAATAATTGTAGTAAATAAGTATCAGATTTAGCCGATGTTATCTGTAGAGCAAAAGGGCGTTAATGGGATTTAATATCTCAGTTCATTATTTACTGATTTATTTGTGCTATTAATAGAAAACATTATAAATTTTAAATAGTTTTCTAGATATATGCTTAAAAGCCAAGCAAAAATTAGTCAGTTAATTAGATAAAGCAGAACAAAAAATCACCAAATAAACATCCACTGGAATGTAATGAAAAAAAGGTACCTACTTTGTACATCAGGACTTCGAAGTTTCACTCGAATGGGATTGCCATTCATTAAAATGACTTCTCGGTAAAAAACGCGACAAAAATTCTTCAATGCCGTCTTCGTCATGAATAATCTCTTATGCTCCTAAGAGAAGATTTATATAAAATTAATGCCTAAAAAACTTCTTAAAAGATAATAGTAATCAGAATAAAATAAGTGAATAAAATTAAACTAGTTTAAGGAAATATAATAAATCTAATGTCTAATAAAAATAACATCAGTACTAACCTCGGCATTCAAACTAATATTATAACGTTTCTTATATTCGTCCCGTATCATATTATAATCAATTACTATTTCGTATGCTTTCAAATCTAGTAAAATTTTGAGAATTCGACGTTTACCCTTAAATGTAATATATAAGATCTTCAGTTTGCCAAGCAACAATGCTGCGACAATAAAAACTTGCTTTAGACAATAAATGATGAAGAAGACAATTTCTTAGATAAACTTTTGGTAAAACAAGTATCAGATAAACTAACTTTTCTCGGCAAATTATTCATATAAGAAAAGAAGCATGTTTATAAATTTTTCTAAATTGCAATATAAAATGCATAACCTCCAGGAAATTTCGTGCATTTTCTGGATTTTTCAGCTTCAACAATTTTTGTGTTTTTCGTTTTTGAGCTCTGAAAATTTCAAATTCAAAATCTAGCACAAAAATCTACTTACATAACAAATTCCACTACTTACATAAAAAAATTTAATTTCTTTAATTAATGCAAAAAAATCATTTAACATACTATCCATCATCTTTCTATGATTTAGAAGCATTTATTATCAAACTTCAAAAGACATGTCAAATTTAGCAGAGAGCTCAAAAAATAGCATCAAACTGAAAAATTACGTCGGATTCCCTGATGTAACAACAGCAAAAACTCACATCTGATCATCATTCAACTTACAATCAGCAACTCTTCGAAGAATATGCTCATTGGATGGTTTGCATATTGACCCGTAAGAAGCAACACCGTTGACTAATAACGTTTGTTCCACGTAATCTTTTATCTCATCCGTTTTGAGCAGCTCCTCAAGATTAGGAAACCCGAGTTCAACTGCCACTCGTTCCAACGGAATCGACCAATCATTACTATAAGTTGAAATAAAAATGGATTGTACAATGTTAGTCCAGATTACAAAAATTTAAATCACCTCGGATCAAAAGAGACATATAAAGAAATCGTTCTGACATTCTAATGTCACATCTGATGGCCAACATGAAAAAATCAGCTATCAAAGAAGATAAAATCTGAATGAAGAGAAATAAACTAAGTAATGTACATGTATATTAAGCGATTTTTAAAACTTGAAACGATCTATTAAATTGCCAATTAAATGGTTATTTATTGCGGCATTTATTGTAATATGATTTGTGAAGTAATTCTAAAACAATGAAGTGATTCCTGCTCTTTCTAGTTACATGAAATTATGAATCACACTGAGAAATCAAATTTAAAAAAACAATTATTTTTTAATGACACTATGATAGTTCCACTTACAAAAAAAGAGCGTTTAAACGTGCTACATTAGCACCACCATAATCACTTGCTAACGTTGAATTAATCATCAGTCCAAGTTCATGCAGCCTGTCACCCGTTTCTAACATCACATCATCATCCAGAAAAGTTGTACTGTCATCAGTAGCAAGTTGAATATTATCATTATAGACATCGCTTTCGTTGTCTTCGAAATATACATCTCTTGCATCCACAAATTCATCCATTTCTACAAATATCATCATATACATTTAAAAAAAAGTGTAAATCTAATCTGAATTTTTGAAAAGAGAAAAAGTAAGTGCTACAAAAGGTGACACTAAACAACAAAAAGTAATTTACACTGTCATCTGAACTGTCCCCCAGCTACTACCAATGCAAATACAGTCGAAATTATATGCTCAACAACAGTCTGTTAGTTCGACAAACATCCCTTTAATCTTCGCAAATTCTAAAATGTTACTAATTTGCTTTTCAAATTAATTTCAAAAATTCCATTTAAGAAAAATATAAAACTGCGAAATAGCACGTAGTGTTAAATTTCATATGAAATAATTCATATAATACTGTAATATTCTATTTCAAAGTACTATTATTGATTAATATAAGAATTAATTGATATCATTAATATTAAGTCTCAATTGAAATAAATGAACAATACTTAAAGCAAACATAACTTAAGAGAATCAAAACTTGGGAAAATAATTAATGAAGTCATGAAATTTTATTAGAATCATGTCAATTAATAAGTTAAAGTCAAAAATAAACAAATATTTGTAAGAAGAAAAATAAAAGTTCTAAACCGCTGTCAACAGTTGAACTGTCACTATGATTCACGATGGTGGATTTGTCCTTCGGATTTGAGACATTTTTGAATGAGTTAATTGTTTTCATTTCAACGGATGATTGAATGTTACCACCACATAACATTTCCCCTTGTCATCCGGCTGCAAAACTGATAACGTAACTATTATCAAAAGCAAAATGTTAATTGATAAAGTAGCCATTGGTCATTCAAACGCAAAGTGATAAAAGCAATATAAACTGTTGCAGTATAACTGTTACATGTACTTTAACGCTACCTTATCAAACATGATTACGTTAACCTATGATGGTAGAAAATTATATATCCCTTACTTTTCTTAACGTAATATATCAATGCCTACCCACGCTTAGCATAGTAACACGTCACACAACGTTCATATTCACAAAAAAGTGAACCGTGAAATACCAATCTCAGAAAAATCCTGAGATAAGAGCAGGGAAGAAGAAGAAAGTTCTTTTAAGGCCTGCATTTGTTGTTTGAGTAATGAGATTTTAAGCAAACGAGTAAATGTATGGACAGTAATGATACTGCAATGATAATTTAGACAAGATTTCGATTTTTCAATTCTAAAAATTATGATTTTTATTGATCAATTCTCAATCATTAAAATTTAATTTTCAAAATTAAATATAAAGCATGCCAGCAACAATAACAGCAACAACAATCGCAACAATACATTTTAAACGAACTAAAGCGGTAATGTTACTGATACTTGTGCTATTATCCGGCATCATACCATCGTTGGGAATTAAATCAGAAACATTTTTTAAATAGATTTTATTATCACTCATCACAAATATGCTATCATCCGACAAACAGAAACTTTTTTTAAATAGATTTTAATTGTGTGAATCATAAATATCATAAATAGATCATATTTATAATTCATTGGAATAGCATGGTATATTGCAGCTGTTAAAAGAAGTATAAGAAATAATTGCTGATAACAACGCATGTAAATGGTTTGTTTCTCAGATACAAATGTAGCATCTCTCGTTTTTTCAATTTCTGAAATTAATACGCAAAAGAATTAGTAATTTAATTACACTTTCAAATAGGAAACTTTTTTTTCCATGTTGAAAAATAAAATTATTTTCAGTTTTTGAAATGAATAAATAATTTTGGGAGAAAATATGAAATGTGAATTAAATGAAATTTGCAAAAGTAAACTTTCTGTTTTAATTTTTATTTGAAAATTTCATCAAACAGATGATAAAACAAGCATTCATTTCTTGCTTCGTTTTACTTTCACTCTCTCATTTTCTGGTTCTCTTTCTTCCATGCTTAGTTTTTGCTGTGAACTTTTCCACTTTGACATGATTCGATATTTTCGCTGATTGGATTTGGAAACTTACTAATTTTCATCATCATCATTATCAGACTTGTTTATTTTCGCATGAAATTCTGTTTACTGATTACTTTTCTTGATTATCAAAAAGATATGCAAAGGAAATATTTAAAACAGAGCCTTGAAAATATTAAGTTTTAGTTTAAAATACGTAAACGTTTAATTTGTTGATGTTTTCATTAAAATTAAATTATCTTCTGATCATCATCACATCCTGATCATCACCATTCACAAATTATTTGTTGTGAAAAATCACCATAAAAATTAAGTAAAACAAAAAAAGGCAATTTTTGTAAAGTCAAAAAACCACAAAAAAAAATCATTTCTTTAATCCAAGCAAAACACTGAACATATCAAAATGAAAAGGAGCAGAATTTAAATTTCAATATAAGAATTCAAAAACTGCAAAGCTCAATTATCAAACAGCAAAAATTAAAACCACACTTATCTCCTGTTAATCACATGATAATTAACCAAAACAAAATATCTTACTGTTTTAGGGTTAAAAAAATAAAAACAAAATAGAATTTTAATTGTTATCGTTATTTAATTAACAAAAAAGTACACATATTATAATTTGATTGCATATGGCTTGCATCCGAAAGATATTTGTATAGGTATAACTGTTTTAAGCGCAGTATTTTTATGTTAGAATTTTTAGTATAAAATTTGTATGCCTAATTGTTGATTACTTAGTTAAAAATTTTTAATATAGTAGGATGAAATGGCCTATAAGATAACAAAAATTTTCCATCATCAAATCTTAAACAAACGTGAAGTTTAAATCAAAATGCTTAATTCGTATCTCACACTCACTAAACCAGAAACAATACTTTAAATTTATCTCTTGCTTCTTAATACCCAAAATTGGTAGATAAAGTTTAAAATAGATAAGGCATCAATATGAAATAGATACATTAAATTAAACCTAGCAAATTTAATTCAGTTCAATTCAACCATATGTACAAATGCATGCGATATTTAGACATTTGAAGAGAAATGGAAGAAAATTGAAGAAATAAATTTAATTAAGTGAAGTGCCAGGAAAAATCATCATCATTAACATTTTATAAAATCACTTTTTAAGAAAAATTGATTTCCAAAAAAAAGGAAATATTCAAATTTTCTGAATAGATAAAAAATGGAAAATAAATGAATTTAGCATTTCAATTCATCTAGCAAATGCTATCATAAAAAAGTGCTAATAAGCACATTAATATCAATTTCGTTAATTATTGCATTCAAGAACTAATAAAAGAAAAAATAAGACGTGCTTAGGTATGAAGGTTAATAAAATAAATTCAACATCTTACAAGAGCAGTATTTCATTTATCATCTAAAATATGATCTAAATGCTAAACCGAATTTTTTCCTGCTTCATAAATTAGTTATCACTTAAATATACACATATTAAACAAATTTGATGTGCAAAATTCGAGTTGATTTAAAAAATTTGAGAAGTTTTTGGAAAATTTTTGCTTGTTTCCGAAGTTCCATTAATCGCTGTCATCATTTCAAATTGTAAATTAGGATAAAAAAAGGAAAAAAAAGCTTAAAATTTGCTTCATTGCAATTGCATTCCTAAAATATTGCTTATTATTACTTCTGGAAATGTCGGAACAAACAGTAAAATTTTGTTTTAGAATTAAATTGAAAATTTCATTAACCTAATAAGCAAACCTTGCCCACTTCCTCGCCTTGTTTTTGCATTACATTCTATTTTTTCATATTCACAACTTCTTATTTATATAAAAATTGCTATTTTTTTAAAACTTTACGTCGTCACACGAAACATCTTCCTTTTATTTCATGTAAAAAAAAAACAAATAAACATATTTTTAGGTTTATAATTTTGAATTAAAGCAATGGAAAAGCTTACAAATCTTGAAAACAACGAAGAAATAATGTTTGAATCAAGCTTAACCAAAATTGTCAAGTTATATAAAAATTGGAAATCAAGAAATATTTTTTTCTTATCATTTTGAACTCATGCATATTTATGGTTCTAACATCAAACCATTTTTCCATTTTTCATGTTGAATTTTCAAATTTCTCAACTCATATCCAAACGGATATACCCTCTACTTAAGGTTATACCTGAACTTCTAGGCTTCAGCTATATGCGAATATAAATTACATTGTTTAATGTAATAACATCCGAAATATCACTGATATTTACATAAAAAATTTCAGCTATGTAGGAAAGTATGTTCAGGACTTCAGTGAGCAGAAATGAATGTGACTTTTTCATGTATTTTCATTTAAATTTTAAATGCTATTTAAAATATAGTTTAGACGCTATTTGTATCATCAAAACAGAGAAAATCGCTTTCTACCACTTTTCTTTAACCATTTATCATTTAACATCTTTAACCATTTTTTCTTTAACCCCAAAATGTATCCGATCGTTTTTATTATCCAAACATTTTAATATGCTCTCTATGATAGCATTATCCAACCTTCAACACTAAAATGTATCCTGTTATTCTTAATCGTCTTCTAACGGATAACTGTTATCACTGTCCTTGCTCGAATCATATTTTTTTTGTTCTATTGGAATTAGTCAGTCTTTGTGTTCATATCATGGAATTACCATAATTGGCGACAAAATAGCAAGATAAGTGAAAATATACGTTTACACCGATGCATCAATTGCAAACGTCTATTCAGCTTATCTCTATCTATTAAAACATGGGACTCAAAAAAAACCGCTGATCTATACAAAATAACAACATTGGTCTACGCAAAATCTCGATTTGCACTAATTAAAGACATCACCATTCCTCGTTTAGAATTGTTAGCGATACCCATAGGAGTTTGAGCGACTCGATTTCTAATAAATCAACTATATTTAGAAGAAATGAAGATGACTCTATAGTCACATTCTATGTGTACATTATATTAGATACGTAGTCATCTCAGTTGACTGCCTAGATTCATATAAAATCAAGTCGAAAAAATATGAAGTTCGAAATTTCCATTTCGTTACATTCCTAGGGGGCATAATCCGTCGATCAGCACCAAGAAGACTTGCTCCTTTGAAACTTAAACAAATGAATCGTGGTGAAAAGGACGAAGTGGTTAAAAGAAGAAAAATTCGGCTGGCCACAATTGAAGCTCAACATCAGTGAATATCCTGAAAAAGAGAACTCCTGAAAAACTGAAGAAGAGAACCAAGAAGAAAAAAAGGAAAGTCTATTGTCACTAAAATTCTTAAAGATTTCAAATTTACACGCAGAAAGCGTTTTAATGAATGGTGGAGATTAATAAGATCAAGAATATAGACCTCAAAATTCATAAAAGTAACAACAAAAGGAAGATTGTCTTGGTTAAAATCCTTATCAACGGGAAGGAAACAATTTTCCATCGACGACTATA
The DNA here is from genome assembly GCA_037074765.1 of Mansonella perstans. Classification (NCBI taxonomy): domain Eukaryota; kingdom Metazoa; phylum Nematoda; class Chromadorea; order Rhabditida; family Onchocercidae; genus Mansonella; species Mansonella perstans. The sequence continues at coordinate 126,631 of JBAMDO010000159.1, forward strand.
AATTAGCAGAATGGTTACTCCTCAGACAAGCGCAATCAGAAGCGATCACTAGAGAAAAAATAACTGAATGGGGTCTATGCTATAATGAAGTTAAGGTTTTATAAAGATTCAAAAGTCGATTGGAAAACCATGAGCTCAAAGAAGATTGCAAATATCTTTCCGAGATATAATTCGGTAACTGAATTAACTGCACTACAGCGAATGAAAAATTATACCATGCTGAAATAGCTCACATCCTTTCGAAGATGTAAATTTAAAAGAACGGAATCAAAGTCAAACGAGTTATACGAAGGACCGCCAACCATTCAAGTTATCTATTGGGCGCGATCTTCCTGATGTTTGAATTAAACGGTCCAGAATCTTCGCACAAGTTGGTTTAGAGCATCTGGGTCCACTTTCTGTTAAGATCTATGGCGGTATAATTCAAAGATGGAAAGCTCGATTTACATATTTTACCATCAGAGCAGTGCATTTAGAGTTGGCACAGAACTTATAAGTCGAATGTTTTTTAAATGTTCTGAGAAGATTTATAACCAGATGTGACCATCCTGAGTTGATTTTAAGCAATAAAGCTAACAAATTTCCATTTAGAGTTGATAAGAAGCGTTACTAACATCTGCCTGCTTGAATAATCTCGGTATGATCAATTCTATTTTCTCAAATTGTTACTTATAATTGCTTTTTTATTTTTATTTTTTTTTTATTTGATTTTAATTATATTTACATATAAATAGCTTATACCATTTATTAAGCCTTTTTCACAGACCCAACTTATCACTATTAACCATATATGATTAGCTTATCAATTATTCTCAAGACCAATTGTCACTTCTTCCACGAACACTCTGTTATCATGGATAAGAGTTTGCGCATTCTTATGAGGTTGTGAGCTATGCCAAAATATATTCACGAGTTGAACAGATTTCCGAGCAATCGTCGTTTTAGAGTTTTCGAGCAATCATCGTTTTAGAGTCTTATCGTTCTGTTGTGATTCTTTGTAGTATCACACTAAATTTTTAAATTTTGAATAGATTTGAGGCAATAACACGATCTTGTTTCATATCATTGATTATTGAGAAGGGCATCGGCTTATCATTTTACTGAGCTGATCCTAATGCAGCTGGATTATCATTCTGAGGAACTCGGGAAACATTTTAATTGCTCCAAGATCTGCCATAAACCATTTCTGTTCATAATGTAAAAACTTTGGTGAGATTAACGAAGACTACATAGAGGCTACACCAAGGCTACACTTTGTTTTGTTCTCTGTAATTGTTTGAGAACGAATATCATGTTTGAGATACTTCTATTCGCTCTGAAACCGTATTGACTTTCTGATAGAAGATCTTTGAGAATAGCTAAGATCAAACTGCGTAAAACTGAATTTTTTCTGCTGCATTAAGCCAGTTCCTCTGGATATTAGAAATCTGTCTACAGTAATTTCAATGCATTTTGAATATTCTGTACAAATCACTTGCAATATTTGCTTTAGAATGTAATCCTACATTTCTTTTGCCATCAAGTGACTGCTACATCGCGTTTCAATGTGTTTTCAATCAGGTAATATTCACCATTAAGCCTATGTACGTTTCAAATTACAACCAACCTGAACAATTGTTAATTCCTAATGCGCATTCATCGATATCACGCATTTTTAGACATAAAGTATCTTGATCAGTTGCGTCCTTTTTTCACTTCTCCAGAAATCTTCATAATCTGGATCACAATGACATACTGCTCGCTATTCCTGATTCATGCATATCATATTTCTTGGGCAGAAATTAACATCTGAGCAGTAATACAGGACACAAACATTTCCGGGAATTTCATCTTTGGGTGATGCATCAGTAAACGATGGCAAGCACTAACATTTTTAGAGATGTTCCTTGAAATTGTTATATTTCAGCAGCTTTCTGGCATGATATTTATCGACAATAAAATTGAAATTCTATGGTAATATTTCATTTTAGATATTGAATTTCCTATCTAGTTTCATTTATTTACTGTTAAATTTTACTTGAGATTTACTCAAAACCAGTTGAAGTAATTCAGTAGTTGAAATGAGAAAAATCAGAAAAATTGAAGAGTATCTAACCTGATCAATATAACGAGCATTTTTAGAGCAATGTCGTTTTACGAAGTCGCAAAATTAATCAGCATAAAAAAAGTTAAGATATTGCAGTATTCAGCTTGTGGTGCAGACTGATAAGAACTTCTATCTTTTTTATGATGAGTTCCAGCCCAGACATTGGTCTGAGTAATGAAGATGCATCATCAGCGAAGCGAATCGGATACAAGTTTATTTAGGATCTTATCGCGGGTCTTTAGGTACGATAATGGATATAAATGTCGCTTTTTGTTGAAATCTGCTGTGACTCTTAATAGCATCACGCTGAAGAAAATTGTGAATAGAATCGGTAACAGTCTTATTTCACACCGTTTGTTAATGGGGAAGGCTGAAATTTTGTAATGGCTTATTACTTTGCCCAGTTGATTCTAATGTAGCTAAATAATCAACTTGGAGAAACATCTTAATTGTTCCAAAAACTGTTCTAGGCCTCCCTGTTCACAGTTTCAAAAACTTTAGCGAGATCAATGAAGGTTACATAAACACCTCTGTTTTGTTCTCTACGCTTCTCTTGTAACTGTCTGAGAGCATTGTCATGTCTGTGATTACTCCTATTAGATCTGAAGCACACTGACTTTATAGGGAAAGAAGTCTTTTACATTAGCGGAGATTACCAGAAGTATTCTTACGAGAATTTTTCCAATGAAGAGCACAGTTATATCTCGATTAGTTTGAGCAGTCTGACTTGTCTCCTTTTTTCTTGTAAAAGATAATGATGATTGCATCATAAAAACCTGATGGTAATTTTCATTGTACTCAACAATACAAATACAACGAATCTATGAAATTTAGGATGGAAAGTTTGGCCTATATGCTTCAAAACTTCACATGAAGTCCTATCAACCATAGCTGTCTTCTTTTTGCTCTTTACTATAATGCCATCCTCGCTGCTCACATCGATTTTAAGGTAACTTCGAAAGCTTCCAGTGGCGCTACTTGCGCAAAATCCTCAGCATTCACTGATGGCACTGATCATGTAACAAATGAAATAGCACTGCTTTGATAGTGATAACGAGCAGCTATCACCAGCATGTAACGAGTTCGCCTCAAAAATGGATTAGAGTTTCCCTCAAATTCGTTTGCGTAGCCAAGTCACAACCTTATCATACATTATCCATGTATGACAAACTCATCACGAGGGAAACTCTAACTATTTATCAGGTTTATCAACTATTTCCAAGTCTGAATTGTCAACTATCTACTTCCCTATTATCACTGCTAACATCATTTTCACCTTCAATAATTTTCAGCAAATAAATACTACAGGAAATAAAAAAAAGAATGGGAGCAAAAGATAAAAAAAGGCTCATCAAGAAAGAAAAAAGTACCTGAAAACAATTAAAAAAAGAAATAAGAATGAAAAAAAGAGCGATTGAAAGAGTGCAAAAGAGAGAAGAAGCTAAAAAAGAAAGAAATAATTAAACAGAGATATGTACAAGAGAGAAAACATGAAAAAAAAAGAGAAAGGACAAAAAAATTTTAAATTTATTTAAAAAAGGGCAAAAGTAAAAAAAAAAAGTTGGTAAAAATGATGTAAAAACGAAAAATAGATAAAAATGGTTGATTTTGAAATGGATTGAATTATGAAGAACCGGTTTTTCGTTTTTTTTTCCAAATTTTAATTCACTGTCGACCAATCACTAAACACTTAACAAAAGTGCGCATCGTTACATTTTAATTACTCCCATTGAAAAAAAAGGATCTCCTCGCAATTTTTTAACTTTTCCAATTTCTTTTTTTTCTTTTCATTTTTCTTCAGATTACTGCTTCTAAATTATAGCTCTCTCAATCATTTCTTAAAGCAAATCTCTCTGTTATCAAAAGAGTCTTTGCAACTGCAAAGTTTGCACTTTGGTTTTATTGTTATCAAAAAAGAATTATCAATTACAATTATCAACAACCACCGTTATTGTTATCATTGGCGAAGTAGATTATCAATTTATTTTTATTAGCAATTATTTTTACCATCGACAAAGAGGACTATTATTATCAGCACTTTTCTTCTTTTTTTTTCTGAATTGTTGCTCTCAAATCAGTCTTCGATCATTCCGTAAAGCAAAAATCTTGCTTATAAATTGTTAATTATCATTTTGAAGCACAATTGTTAATATTATCATTGAAGTGTCATTTTTATGTTGGTTAAAGAATCAATATCAATTAATTGTCATTTATAGCAGTTATCATGCTGAGAAACTATTTATAAGTTTAATTGTCAATATTTTCAATTAAAATATCAGTATTATATTTGCTAAAAGTCATTACCAATTATTGTATCATTCATCATATTTGTTATATTGAGTAACTAATTGTCAATATCACTATCATTATTATCTCACTGTTTCTCACTTCTTTTAAGAGTGTTCCTGAAATAAATGAAAAAAATTCTCATTGTGAATGTTTCTCGAAGTTCACTTTACCGTTATGTCACTTTAATATTACTAACGCGCTATCAATCTTATCAGAAGAAAGTATTGATGACAATTATATTCGTTGATAAGATGTCATCAAAAATTGTTCATGCAATCAATCTAGTGCGATAGTTCTATGTGGAACATTTTGATGCAAATGTTCGAAAAAATCTGTGTATTTTAAAATTTAAAAAAAAAGTAGTTTTGAAAATATTACGTTATTTTTTAAAGTTAAAAAATATACTAGTAAATATAAATTGCAGTTTTCTATTTTTCGTCATTTCTTTACTGAAACTTGCCAATATTTCATTTATTGTTTTATAAATTTTTGATGAAAAGTTTTAACCTTGTAAAATTTGTCATTATCAACTTGGAATGTTATAAAACCGAAGCAAACATTATTTCTGTTATCAAGGACGTTTAGTGCTGTAAAGTGTTAATAGTATTAAATGTGAGAGCTCCTAATAAATCTAATCAAAAATGTAAAAATTTAAGTTCAAAATTTGAATACAGTTAAAATTCAAAAATATAATTGATCGAATATCTTTTCTGTCTCTTCTTTTTTGGATCCTTTCAATATAACCAGTGTTTTTTTCAGTAAAATGCTTTAAATATTAGAAACGGAATTTTCATTAATGCGCAGTTTCTATTAGCTTATCATTAACAAATGTACTTTCAGTAAAATCAATCAATATTGTACTTCAGATTAAAAACAATTCTTTCAATTCATTAAATGATTGTGCTAATGAAATTAAAATCATTATTTTCATGTAAATTTGTAAAATAAATTTTTGACTTCATTTTACTTCTTTTACTGTTTTCTTTAATTTTTGAATTTTCAATTTTTTTTTCTGTTGATTAAAATATGATTTATTAATTCCGAAAATTTTTGTTGATTTTGCATTATTTCAGATTTGAAAAGTTGGATTAAATTTGACGACGTCACAAACATGTTATACAATATTAATCGCTTCCATATATTTGTCCTTGTTACCTGGCAGTTTAGCATATTTTTCGCATCACAAATGATTTTTCCCATATTTTCAAATTATTTACCACAATGGCGTTGCACGAGCAATCAAACATTTTCCAATAATTGTACAATTTTCCAGTCATGCAAGGATAATATTCAATTCAGTGAGGTATTTTAAATGTTTATTCATATTTGCATATTGATTGATCGATGTTTAATTATTGCCAATTTTTTTTCTAATTTGCTGAATGAATGAAGTTATTTGACAAACTTTCATTCATTTACTCATTTCTTCATTTCAATTTATAAAATATAACTTAATTTATTTTTTATTTAAATAATATTTATTATCAATGTCCAGTCATTTTCAATTTCTGCTTCATTTCATTTTTTTTGATATTTCGTTTTATTCCACTTTACTATCACGCATTTTCATTTTCATTAACCAATTTTTTCCAGGTACAACAAACTTAATAAATTAATTGCGAATTTTTTAAAAGAATGCTGAATTTTTATGCAGACAAATTAATATTAAATATATGAGATTAACAATATTTACGAAATTGATTAACTTTCTTTTTTTTTCACTTTTAAACATGAAAAACTTATCAAATTTATCGATAAGTCTGAATTGAATTCACTAGAAAGCATATTTATGACTATCTAGAAATGTAATCAATTTTTAAGGCATAAAATAGTATCAATAACTTTGAAGTTGCTATTTCTAATTCCTTAATCGAAATATTGAACTTATTTAATAGCAAATAATTGATACCGCCAGAATATTTACGACTTTTTGTTTGCCTACTAATTAATCTTCAATGAGTTGATTGTACATTTACCTGACAGATTAAAATGTGCCAAAATTACAAAAGCTATCAAAAATTAATTCGATTAATGAATTTTTTCTTAAAACATTATGGAATATAGCATCTTTCAACCACAACTATTCATTTCAATTTTTTCAATTGTTTTTCGAAACTAATTTTAATTGAATAATTAAATATTTAATAATGAACATTTTTTATAATTTATGACAATTCTTCTATGAAATTTTCATTTTTTATTAAGTATTTAATGTAAAAATTGAATACATTATATATATAAAAAACATTTGCGATATCATCAGATCAGTAATTTTTCCAGATAGCATTTTCTTCAGCAGCTCTCGAATATGGTTGGATTTGTGGTGCATCCGCCTACTGGGCATCATTGTATAGTCAAGTACAGTTTCTTGGTGTTTTACTGGGTACAGTAACTACGGGAACATTATCTGACACTTTTGGACGCCATCCTTTAGCTTTAGTTTCACTTGCTTGCGGTATTATAATTTCATTTTGTTCAGGTATATTGTTTATTATCAATAATTTACACTTCTTTTTAAAATCATTTTAACTAATTTCATAAAATTCGATTATCATTTTCAATTATTATAGTGTCCCATTGGGTCATAACAATAATTAATTGAATAGTATCAGTAAGTTCTGAGAAATTTCATGGAAATCAATGAAAGTAATACAAATAGTTTAGCCTTGAATTGTGTCAATTAGCTATAAAAAATTAACTAACATTAAAAATTTCTTTTTTTTTGTGATAACATTAGGAATTTATATGCTATAATATAATAGCTTACAAACGCCTATACAAATTTCTGGTATCAAATGTTATAATAGTATTGAAGGAATTGCGCTATCCTAATGACCAGATCGTATTCTGATGTTACCATACTCATAACTCCAGAATACAATTACAGTATAAAAGACGTATTCTTAATCATTCATAACAATTAGTTTTTTTCCTAATATTATGAAAAAAGAAAATTGAAGGAAAGATTAAATGAATTTGGTTTTTTTTTTGATCCAGTTAATTTCAAACTTAAATTTCAGGACTGGCACCAAATTGGAAGATTTTGTTAGTTTCAAGATTCTTTGTTGGCATATCAATTGGTGGCACAATTGTAGTGGTATGTACATATGTAATGGAAATGCTTTTACCCAAACAACGCATGGCACTTAGAGCTTTCTTCAATTGGGTAATTTAATGCCTTGTTTGATTTTTTTTCGAGTAAATTTAGTTAATTCGAAATTAATTTGCTTTTTGTTTTTCACAAATAACTTAAATGATTTTCAATGAAAATTAATGCGAATACAATTATTATCGATAAAAAAAGAAGTAAACAACCAAATAAACAAAATAATGTAATTAATTTTATAATAGAATATATTTCTTATTTTCTCAAATTATGCATTTTAACAATTTAATTTAATCATTTAAAGTTAAAGAATTTTATTGAAATATACATGGCACACGCTTTAATATATTGCTAGTTTTAATTACGCAATAATTATTTAATTTTTTAGCCACTTCGATAGTGGAGTTTTTTAATATTGAAAAAGATTGTAGGAAACTGCTTGAAAAAAATGACGCTTATCATATCATACAAGTTTATCAGCTTATCTCTCCCAGTTATTCACTCTAATTTTTCCTGTAACGTATTGATGCTATTTTAAATGGCTCTGATTATTATATTTGTGTATTCGTGATAGTTATTTCCTATATTACAATACCTAATTAATAATTAATTATTTTGACTGCAATCATTAAGAATGTAATAATGTGATTAAAAAAAAAAATCTAGTAATTATGGTAAATGTAAAACGCTGAAGATTTTTTATAAATTTTAATAAAAAAAAATTGATAAAAAAGCAAGACGTAGATCGTAGGGTATTGCGCGATTGATGATGACAACTGTGTGTTATCTGTTACCGGAATGGCGTTTAGCATCATTCGGAAATGCTATAGCTGCTTTACCGGCTTTTCTTATTATCTTCTTTATTTTTCCGGAAAGTCCAACGTGGCTACAAAGCAAGGTAATTTAAAAAAAAAAAAAAAAAAAAACTCTTTTTATCAATTTTTTCCCACTCTTTTATTTTTGAATATTTTACTCGATTTGATTAAAAATTTAGTCAAAAGTAATCAAACGAAAAAAAACAAAAAATCATTTCGTTTTTTTCTTTTTCGGATTTAATTTTTTTGAATTTCATTAAACTTTCACTTCAAAATTTGAATTAAAGTTTGGAATTTTTTTCTTTCTACACAGAATCGCATTGATGAAATGCGTGAAAGTGAAAAAAAAATCGCACGTATAGCTGGCGTACCGTACGCGGAAGTGGAACATAGAAGAATGGAAAAAAATAAACGTTTAATTGATGTTATCCGGCAATCAAACTATGCTAAACGGTACAGCAGCAAAATTTCCCTTTTAAATTCAAAAATAATTTCTGGTTTATTTTACTTTAAATTCGAAAATTTGAATTTCAATTAATATGAGTTTTCTTCTAATAACTTTTTTGGTGTATTTTCATTTTGAATTCATAAACTTCAAAACCAATCAATATGAAATTTTGCTAAAATAATTTTTAGTATATTTTCACTCCACAAGTTCAAAAATTTGAACATCTGGAATATTCTAGAATAGATTATCCATTAATTTCCAGTTGATAATGAATTTACTTGCTAATGTTGTTATAATTACAAAAAAAAAATGCTTGAATATTAATTTCGGTCAAGGGAATTCAAAAATTTGCAAATAATTAAAAATAGAAATCAAATTATTTTTGTGGCTACTCAATCAAAAAAATCTACATCTAATTTAATTGTAAGAATCTTAATTAAATTTCATCAATGATAACTGTTAACTGAATGTTGTTGATTATAAAAAAGAAAGAACTCTTCAAATAATAATCTTACAAATTAATTATTTAATTACACTATTACAGACTGTTTATTCTATGGCTACTATGGTTTACTGCATCATTATCTGGCTATGCGATTGATTTAAATTCATCGCGCATAAGTGGCAATTTATTCCTCAATCAAGCATTATTTTCCATTCTTATTGCCGCTTCTAAGGTTTTTTATTCTTTCATTTGTTTCTTCCAATAAAATATATTTTCAGTTGGCAAACAAAAATTATTTAAATTTATTGAAATGAAACAGAAAAAAATTTTGCTTCAAAAAAAAAAAATAAACATAATAAAAGATTGGTGTAAAAATTACATGTAAGAATTGTGGTTTTTACTTTTATTGCATTTTTCAATTTCATGAAAAATTTAACCTTCAACCAAATGGAAAAAAAAATTTGGAAAAAAAAAACAAAGTCAAAACATAAATTATTGAGAAAAATATTGAGTGAAATTTGAAATTTAATTTTTGTCTTTTTTTCTCTCCCTCCTCTTCTCAATCTATTTCATTAGTTTAAATTTATTTTAAATAACAAAAATTGTATGTGCTAAAAAAAGAGAAGAAAAATGGAAAATATATAAAATAAAATTAAACGATGAAAATTAATTGGAATGAATTACTACTGTTATTACTGTTA
>JBAMDO010000160.1:0-119716 GCA_037074765.1 Mansonella perstans
AAGTTCCACTGCGCAAGATTAGTTGAGGAACTGAAAAATTCTGGTATTGTAGAAAAGTAAGAAGCTATCGTTATGGAAGGATATTTAGTTGCTTCAAAAATAATATTCATAAGAAATTTAAAATTTTTGCGATACATTTCTCCAAATATAAAGATGATTGGTGTGCTCGCAATGAGAAGCAGTACGACGGTGATTTTTTGACTGATCATCCCGAAATATCAAAACAACACTGAAATGCTGCAATTAAATCATACGGCAGACACTGCTCGAAACTCCCATGCATTATTATTATGAAATTGAGAAATGCAATCAGTCAATGAATAATATTTCAGAATTATAATTTGAAATCTAGTCTAATTGCGAATGGATCAGGATGGTATTGATTGCAAATGGGCAGCGTACGGAATCGGTTGCTGAAGAAATGCGAACGTATTTATTTACTTGTAGTATTATTTGCACTGCATTCTATCTCTGATGAGCAGACAACTTCCAATTGAAATTATATTGATATGTTGGTTTGGCACGCAAAAATAATCTGCGCATCGAGTTCTGATACATTTGAACTGTTTGGCGTTCATAAATGCAACAGCGTTTATGAAGTCTGTATTTGCCTAGTTTTAAATATTTACCATAATTTCTTGTAAACATTACCAACATTGATAATTGACCCATTTCCGAATTTTCCATAATTGACTCAAAAAATCCGGATATTTGCTACCAGTTGCATTTATTTATTCAGATATAGAGTTATCAGAGAAATGAGAACGGTCAATGAATTTAACATCTAAAAAGATCAGATGATCAAATGAGCTCACAAAATCATCAAATCAGACGAAAAAAACTTCAATGCTGCGTGCTTTCCTACTATTACTCACTTTTATGTTGATTTTGTTAAGTATTCGAAAATTTGCATAATATTTTATCAAATAGGAGGCAATCATCAGACGAAGAAGGAACTACAATGTTATGACTTTATCACTGAATTCAACATCTATGCCATTTAGTGATACATTATTGAGTGAAGTTGAATCAAAGATAATTTTGTGAATTAAAAATTAAATAGGAAAACCATCAATAACTGAATCTTCCAATTTATCTTCTAATCTATATAAATTAATTACTCATAATTGTAATGCCAACCTGCAATTCGGCCATTTGATTTGCGAATTCATTTATGCATACATTCATCCGTTCCATGCAAATGTAATTCAGAAAAAGATCCGATATATTATAAATGTATATTGCAAACAAGCAAATTCCTCTAAAGGTAATTTAATTAATTATATTTTGAAAATTTCCTTCACCTTGCCTGCGAAGTAAAATGCAACAATAGTAAAAAGCTTTATTTTAAAAATAAGTGGATTAAAAAGAAAGAACGAATTGAAAAACTTGGATAATATTACTTTTGTTGTATTGATAAAATCATGTCAGCAGTGAGTGAATTTAGCTATTACAGTTGATAAACTTATGTCATACAGTATTGATGAATTTTGTTGTTGGCAAATTATTAATGAAGTGATAAATTTATGAATCTAAATATCACAGTTCTCAGTCTTCATCATTGAACAATTTAAATTAGTAGTATAAAATAAGTGCTAAAATAAATGACATGAAGAATTTAAGAACGAAATTAAATGATCCCTATGAGTCCAAACAAATCCAGAAAAATTGGAGCAGGCAAATGCAGCAAAGACTGTAAATACGCTTTCCATGATATGAAGATAATCATATTAATCATGTTCATTAGGGTCAGCGCAATATAATTAGGTTTTTGTATTTTTTGTGGTGCATTGAAGAATATTTGCAGCTCGATTATTTTTCAAATGAAGTTCATAAAGCCGATATTTGAAAAACTTGAAACATGCATCGATTCATCAAATTACAAGGCGCAATTCTTTTTGATTCCATTAATTTTTCTTAGACTTTAGGTCGTTTAGTTCGATTCCACAAAAGGTAGATTATAATATTTCATATTTTACAACTCTGTGATTCACATTTCGCCATGAAAGAGCTATTATAATTGAAAGCTAGAATTTGTGTAAATCATTTTATTTAAGACATTTTGCGTAAATTTCTTCTGAATTTTCAAACAATAAGCAGCAGTATTTTTCGACATATATTCGACAATTCAAATCAACCATTTGTTTTTTGTATTTTTATCAAATGTTATCGCACTTCATAATAAAGCTTTTGTGGTATCAACTACTGCGGATTTTCCGTAATTGGATTTCATCGACCGTATTTTGCAATTCCAATAATTACATAAACGGGACCCTCAGTTCCATAGAATACTTAGAGGAATGCCTGAGAATACATTACTGCAAAAAAAATGTACGACTGCATTTTCTGCAAACTGTCACAAACATCCCATTAAAAATTCTAAATATGCAACCTGAATATCTCTACACTATTTTAAGGCTCAATCCTACTGATCACTGCAAAATCGAACGCCATTGTTTGATGACTCCCAAGAAAGAACAATTTCTTCGACAGAACAGATAATTTCACATAATTAGCATATGAAAAGAGCATATTTTGGGAAATGTCGACAGCACGTGAAGTCACGTTAAATTGAATAACTTATATAACAGTAAAATTTTAATGGAAAGTGACTTTACAACAATAACGATTGGGATTAAACATGAACTAGAGTACATAAAAATGTTTACTTTCCGGATATCTATTAAATCATTTCGAATCGCATCACTTCGTTTTCGTTAATTATCACTGGAAGAATGCAAAAGCTTGAATTAGTTGTGCATAATAAACGACCAGTTTTCCGACTAAGTCAATGAAAGCACTATTTATTTTATACTTCGCCAGTTTCATTCTGCATACTCACACAAATCCATTTGATAAATTGTGAGTATTTAACTTTTTTGAAACGTAATACAGCACAGATGTAAGAATTATATCACCGATCAATCCTGCTGATATAAATAAATCAAAAGTTTTATTCATTTGCAATTTCTCTTTTTCTAGCATTCTGAAGGGTTACAGAAATCGGTTTTTTGACTAATTTTTCCATATAATTTTGTTTTGCTGCATGTTAATATTAATGAATTCAAAGATAAAACCAAATATTTGAAATTTTTATTGCAGACATAGTGACGACAATGCAGGTAAAATTCGTGTTTATATCAACAATATTATTCAAAATACAAAACTTATTTGCTTTATACTTGGCCAGTTTCATTGCGCTTACTTATACAAACGACTGCTGATAATTCGAATTTCTTCCAACAATGTACACCGAGACAGCGAAATGGTTTGGTAAATATTTCGTCGGAACTTCAAAATTAAAGTAAATATTCATATTATTCATACAACAAAAAACTATTGTGCACCAAAAATACAAATATGATAATAAGAATTGTAAACAATCTTGAAGTACCGTGCAAAAAAATAAACAAATCACTGATAACAAAATAAGAACAGCAAAATTATGAAATAAATATGTCGAAGCAATTCTTTTAATCAAAGATTGACAAATGATAATTGCGATGAAATTTTTTTCATCACAATTTTGATAGAAATGCAATATTGAACGCGATCTTGTCAGCCTTTTATAAAAAAAAAACGATTTTGCGACAAACCCAATGAAAGTATTATTTGTTTTATACTTGGTCAGTTTCATTCTGCTTGCTTTTACAAATCCATTTGATGATTTTTCTTGCCTGCAAGGAGTTTCATCGCAATTATTATAAATAGTGAAACGGAAAAATTTTAGGATTTTCTACATATTACTCGTAGACTGTCAATATTGTATCTATGTCAAAACTATGCTGAAAAAAATTTCTTCACAATAATCATTTGTTAACCTTGGATGATAAGAAATGTTTTGGACATATCTATTTCACAAATTTTCTCAATTTTGTTATCAGTGATGTGTTTATTCGTTTGTACGATATTCCAAGACTGTTTACAATTCTTGTTATCACTATTATTCGCATTTTTGGTGTGTAGTTTTTTGTCGTATGAATGATAAGGAAATTTTAAGTCTCATTGAGCACTGTTGGAAGAAATTTGAATGATCATCAGATTTTCGTGATGCAATTGTCATCACTCTTTGCGAGAAAAAAATAGAATGATAAAAGATTTTCCAGTTGTTCAACCCTAATAATGCTCTGTATTAATAACAAGATTTTTCTCTCAACGAAGAATCGGTACCTAAACCTGCAGTGTCGTCACCGTCTCTGCAATAAAATTTGAAATACTTAATTTTATCTTTGAATTTATCAATATTAACATACAGTAAAGCAAAATTATTTGGGAAAATTAGACAAAAAATAACCGAATTTTGTAATCCTTCAGACTGCTAGAAAACGAGAAATTGCAAATGATTAAAATTTTTGATTCATTTATAACAAGGAAGATTGATCAGCGATAAAACTATTGCATATGTGTTCTGTTATGTTTCAAAAAAGCAAAATACAATTCATCAAATGGATTTGTCATAATATTTTGTTAGAAAGATTCAATATTTCATCAACACTTTGTCGTATTTTTTGTCTCATAATAATGCATTTGTCGACATAATCAAATTTATTTGTATCTGTAAGGATTGATAGCGGATTTGAACATTGGAAAAAGCTGTGCTATTATTGCAAAATAACTGCATCGTGTTTATTACAAGCAACTCTTATTCTTACAGTCTAAAGCCTTCAGCAATCTTTTTCAATTTTTATACCAAAGGATAAAAAGCCTTCTTTTTAGATATTATTTACCAATTAAATTTGAAATATAAGATTATATTCTTACGTATTCAAGTGAAAAGGTAATCAAAGGAAGATCATTTGTATCGTTTCTTATTAACATATAAATTATTAAAAAAAAAAAAGAACAAAATTGGATTTATGATAAACATACGTGTATTTTAATATTAAATTATCTTACTAAGTATATTTTGCTTACCATTCATCTATTTTTTTAGTTCATAAGTCCATTTCAAAAGATGATGTTAAAGGAAAAAATTAATTTAATAAAATTGGACACTTTAAAGTTTGGAAGGAAACGAGGACTACGATTTAATATATGGTGGTATCTGAGGCATAAAAATTCACATTTATTACAATCCTTGAGCTCAGTAAATATATTCCATCAAATGTGAACCTATGTGCTCGCAAATTACAAAAATATCACAAAAATGTGTGGAAAAAAAAGGTGCGAAATTTATCCATTCTTAAAATGTTAATTAGGTTGTAGCATTTCTTTTTCAAAAACTATCAAATATTAAACAGAACTGGATGACAATTGTAACTGATATGTTGAATTTTTTTTTATGCTTCAACACATTACATTTTCCACGCTTGTTGTTGTCACTTAATTATTTTAAATTATTTTAAATCGTATCACTTTCTTTTCGTTAATTATCACTAGAAGAATATAAAAACTTCAGTGAGTAAGCTGATTCAAGAGGTGTTCATTAATTATAGAAAAATCATTAATGTTCTTCATCCGAAAATGGCATTAAAAATTCTTCAAAAAATTTTTCTCTCATCAAGAAGTTCAAAATTAAGATAAATATTTTTATCATTTATATAATAAAAAACTATAGTGCATCAAAATTACGAATAATAGTGGTAACAAAAATTGTAAATAGTCTTGGAGTACCGTACTTTTTTATTTATTCGTATTTGAGAATAAACATATCACTGATAACAAAATTGAGCAGGATCATGAAATAAATATGTCCAAAACAACTCTTATCATCAAGATTAACAAATTGTTTTTATCACAAATTTGATATAAATACAGTATTAAACGAAGATCTTGTCAGTCTTTCATAAAAAAAGAACAATTTCCAACTTACCAACTTACCTAATGAAAGCATTATTTGTTTTATGCTTGACCGGTTTCATTGTGCTTGCTTATACAAATCCATTTGATGAATTGTGAGTATTTAACTTTTTTGAAACAGTGCAGGAAACGCTTTGAAATATAATAATTATATAGCTGATCAATCTTGCTTGTTATAAATGAATCAAAAATTTTAATCGTTTGGAATTTCTCTTTTTCTAGCAATCTGAAAGGTTATAAAATTCTTTTTTTTTGTCTAATTTTTCCATACAATTTTATTTTACTGCATGTTAATATTAATGAATTCAAAGATAAAACCAAATATTTGAAATTTTTATTGCAGAGATGGTGGTGACACTGCAGGCGAAATTCATACTTTATATCAACAACATCATTTAAAATACAAAACTTACTTAAAAGAATTTGGTAAGTCAATTAATATTACCTTAATTTGCTATGAGTTCATTAATTTTCTTTAAAGAAGATTTAAAATTGTTAATTTTGAATAAAGTTGAATCACTCAGGATTTTTCATATATTCCATTATTTGTTACAGGCAAAAAACATGATTCATCGGTTCCGGAACAAATCCGGTTACTTAAATTTGCTCAATCAGTAAAAAGGATTGATGAACATAATCAACGTTACAGCAAGGGGCTGGTAACATATAAATTAGGTCTGAATGAAATGAGCGATTGGGTTCGTAATTTTTATTCAATAATGAAAATTCAAATTTAAACATCTAACAACAATTAATGTTTTATACTTCTGTTTTTTTCTTTTCTAACATTATTATTGCATCCTATCATCCGTTTTACTTTTTTTCATTTTTTTGGTAGACCGAAGAGGAAAAAAAATTGCGTCTGGGATATCGACCAGATACGCGTTTAAAAGCAAAAGTTAATATAAGCAAAATACTCGGCGAAAACCAATTCAAGCCGCTACCAAAGTCTGTTGATTACAGAAAGATAATAGAAATGCTGCCAGTACCAAACCAAGTGAGTGAAATTGTTTTCTTTTTCTTGACATTGTAGCAATTTCTAATTTAAATCAATTCCTTTTTCCTTCAATTTTCATTGTCATTTTTGTTTTGTTTGTTTGTTGTATGCATGAAATGGTACTTTAAATGTATTATTGCGAATTTAAATCAATTTTTAGGGTCCATGTAAGATATGTAATATCTTCTCGGCGTTATCAACGCTTGAAATGTATTACACGATCAAAAGCAAAAAAGTAGCCAAAAGATTATCAGTACAGGAAGTAATGGACTGTGGGACACAAAAATGCAACGGAACTGGCGGGAGTGGCTATGATGTATGTGGAAATTTTTCATTATGAATTGATTATTATTTACAAAGAACAGTTGTTGATTGATGAAATAAGTGATATGAAGAGTTTTCAGGTTTTTAACTGGGTTGCTACAAACGGTATAACGACCGATGAAAGTTATCCGTATAAAGAAGCTGATGGTATATCTTGCCCAACAAATGTGATTGAACGAAGAACGAATGGATTAGTTGGCACCGTTCTTTTACCTCGAAACAATGAAGAAGTCATCAGAAAGGTGTTAGCACTACATGGGCCTGTTATGGGGACATTATGGGCAACAGAAGATGACTTTTACGATTATCGAAGAGGTGAACAACTTTACAAGATAACAGCTAAATAAAATAGTAGCAAAGAAATTTAGTCGCATAGATGTGAAATATGATTGATGAATAATTTCAAAATTAATAAATTAAATTATTTTCATAATCTTTATTGCATAAAAATTTCCGGTATTTACGACAATCCGAATTGTCCAACGGGAAGTTCAAATCATGCAGTAGTGATAGTTGGTTATGGTGTCAGAAACGGGACAAAATATTTCATCATCAGAAATAGGTATACCAAATATATCAACAAATTTCTAAAAATCAGAATTCCTTTATTTTAAATTAATTCCAGTAATGAAGAGAATCGAGATAGAAATATCGAAATAATCTCTTTTTTTATGCGAAATATATTTGACTTAATTTTGCTTCCCTGTTAAATTATTGCCATTTGTGTTCCAGTTGGGGCGAGAGATGGGGTCGAAAGGGATACGCTCTTATCCGCGCTGGAGTATTTAGGTGTGGTATTGGCCGTGAATCAGTAATACCATCCTTCGTCTGAGAAAAAAATTATGAAATTTAGTTACTAATACAGCTTTTCAGTAGCATTGTTAGAATTGAATAACTGGATAAATACTTTGTCATTCTTTTTTTTTCTTCTAAAGGGTGATGGCAGTTGTATCACGAAAATCTGATAATCATTCAAATTTCTTCCAACAGTGCACAATGAGATCGTAGAATTTTCTTATCATTCATACGACAAAAAACTATAGGGCACCAAAAAAAAACAAATAATAGTGATAACAAGAATTGTAAACAGTCTTGGAATGTCGTACAAAAAAATAAACACATCGATGATAATAAAATTGAGAAAAATTATGAAATAGATATGTTCGAGACAATTCTTATCATCAAAGGTTAACAAATGATAATTGCGATAAAATGGTTTTCATCACAAATTTGATATAAATACAAAATTGAGCGACGATCCTGGCAGTCTAAGAGTAATATGTAGAAAATCCTAAAATCTTTCCTATTTCGAACAAAAAGCTTTCACTCTTGGTTAGGCATTTCATTTCGGTTATTTAATCAGTTTCGCCAAACTGGAACTTTCAATACAACGTTTGCCATTTCACCGACATGCAAACTGTTTTTTGCAGTAGTTTCTTGAGTAATCTTTGGATTATCATTTTTTATTTGCAAACGGTTTCAGCATTTATTATTGATAACAACTGATTGTTAAATTTAATATTTTCCTTAAGCATATCTGTTAGTAATTGGCAGCTCGAGTGTAAGTTTCAGAAACAGAATAAAGATTCATCACTTAGCATTTATCCATTACTACTATACATTAACAACCTTTAATGATATTTTGCATGAAAGCAAAACAGTAAAACTGAAATTAATGCTAAAATATATAAATAAGATGAATAATCAACAGAGTCTCTTCACTAAATTACAATTTAGAATTTCCAATTCAAGAATTAACTCAAAAAACTTGACAGGCTGAAATTAAGATAAGGGTAAAAAACTTTACAAGACAATGAACTAATTGAAAAAAAAAAAAAATGCACTCTCTACAATTATGGCTAATTAAAAAGAGCAGCGGTAGTTTAACTTTGAAAATACTTCAAAATGTCAAATCAAATTAATTGCCATTTTGATAATTGATAATTTCAACAACATTTGATTTTTGTACACAAGCTCTGGTTGTTAGTTTATAAAGTGGAAAAAAATAGAAAAAAAAAATTTCGCTCTTATTATTGTGAGCTGCTAAGCGAAAGTCATAGTAATGACTCTTCCAAATCTCAATGATCTCTCTTCAAACCGTACGTTGATCAGATCAATTCTGGCATTAATTTCAAAAATCATGAGAGATGTGGACATTGTTGCAGATCATATCATAATATATATTTGTTTCATGATCCTGCTAAATTTTGTTGTCAGTGATGTGTTTATCCTCAAATATGAATAGAACATTAGCACTTTATTCGTCTTATTATCACTATTATTCATATTTTTGGTGCACAGTGGTTCTTTATTATATGAATGATAAGAATATTTGCTTTAATATGAGATAGCTTATGATATTTCTTCACCGTTGCAATTTACAATTCCACGTTTTCTCCCTAAATTTTCAAAATTTTTAATGATTAACAGCAACTTTATTTTTATCATTCATAGTCATATGCACTGACTTGTTTAGCAAGTGATCGAATTGGATAAATGACTTACAGCAACACTTTTCTTCTGTGTATCACCAATATATTTCAGCAGCATTTCGCCTGTCAAATTTTTTAGGACATTAGATAAGCCGAAACATGTTTGTGGCAATATAAGAACAATTTCAATTTCATCACCAGAGTAAGGAATTTTAACAAGTTGCACAAGATCGTCTACCTAATACGGTACTTCTTCACCTTTCCACATCATTGGCAAATGGGTGATGATAATTAAGTGGAATGCTCAAAGATCGATAATCGAAGACACATTTTTCAAAATATAAAGATGATTGGTGTGCTCGCAATGAGAAGCAGCATGACGGTAATTTTTTGATTGATCATCCCGAAATATCAAAACAACACTGAAAATGCTGCAATTATCATACGACAAGCAGACTGTTTCGAACTTCATGCATTGTTATTATGAGATTGAAGATTAAAATCGGTGACTGAATAATACTCGAATAAGAATTATTATTGTAAAATCAAAGTCTAATTGCGAAGGATCAACAATGGCCAACTTACTAATGTTGGTATGGGTCGCAAGTAGACAAGCGTATGAAGTCGGTTGTTTACGGAATGCTGAAAATATTTGTATTAATGATTTGCAGTCATGCACTCTTCATAAGCCTCTTTAATTCTAAAAACAATGTTTAATAAAAAATGTATCCATGCATTCCATATGTTTTTGCATATCATCCAATCTGTACAAACAGTAAGAACGTCTGTTTTCATGTTCTGATACAAATGAGTAGAAAAGTGTTATGATTGTTTACTCATCCAACAAAACTTTTTTTTTTTCCTAGAATTTAGCAGATTATTCCTGCTATCAAAACAATTATACTTTTTAAAGTGTTAATAGCTTTGCTTTGTTATTTATTACAAACTACTTCCCTTCTTTATTTTTATCGAATTCAACTCATTGACAGTTTTCAATTTTATGCTTTTATGGAAATGTAACGAAAAATGTTGGCCTTATTAAACTTCATGGGATTTTCTTCAAGTTGCAACATAAGAATACTAAACAACAAAATTTCAAATAATTAAGGAAAAATTTTGATCGTTTCACTATATCTTCCTTGCCAATGAGATGATTTCTAGGCTACATTGTCAGCAGGTGTCTGCAGAGTTTTCTTCGCTATCAAGCAAATAATTTTTTCGAAAAATTTTCATTGAGAATTCGAGAGAAAAATCAATATATCACACAATAAATGATTACGATGATTACAAATGAACACGATGGATAACTGTCAATTGCTGAATTCTTGCAACTTTTGTTTATTTAGTACAATTCCTAATGGCATGTAATAATTTTTTTTTTTTTAAATCAACAAATGTTGGGAGAGGTTGAAAATTTGAACTAAATTTTTTTAACATATTAAAAGTGTTAAAAATGCTGTATTGGTGAAACTGATATAAAATCCCAGTTTTGAGTTCTCGTTTAATTAAAAAACAAAAATTGGTAAATTGTAAAATTGACTAATCGGAAAATATTGGGAATTATTTAATATTTATGTACGGAATATGTCACAAAATTTTCAACTGTCATTAAAAAGCATCCAATATTCGATAAAGACGACAGATGGCACCAGCCAAATTGTGCCATTCATTTACAATTAACTGCTCTAATAAGCTGTTTTGATTCATTTAGTTTTTCTTTTGACTCCGACACACTACAAATGCCATTACTGTTGGACTAAAAATTAATGGTAAAATAGTAATACAATTTTATATTAATAAGTCGCAAATTAGCCTATTACTGTCTGTTCAATTCAATGTTCAACTTTTCCCCCTATAAATTTCTCCTTTTTGTAAAACTAATTTACGAATTTATAACTGAAGAGTTTAAATATGTAAAAATATTCCAATGTTTGATCTCTGACTGAAATTGAATTAAAAATTTTTCATCATAAAAGACCTAACCTTTTCGTTTATGACTCAAAGCCGATCTCTCTGTTTTCCTTCAATTCTATCCTTTTTACAATTTCAACTAGTCATCGAAACTTTTACAAAAAGTAATCATTTAATATATATGATTTTTATAACCATAACGGATTTATCCAAATTTTTATAACCACAATGAATATAACCGCTAAATTTTTCCAAAGTCTACAGTATGTAAATGTCCACTTAAGTTCAGCGGAATTAAAATGAAGCGTGAGGAAAAGGCAAGCAACAATAATAGTTTATGTGACGTTCATACTTTCCTGACGAACTTTTTTTTTTTCATTATATCTGTTAGTTTTGCATGCATGGGTAATTTGTGATGCTCTCACATAACCGCTTCATTATTCGCTTCGTAAAATAAGAATGGAAGGATCGACATATGCTTTTATTATTTCGTTCTCATTAATTCTAATTTAATTCATTGCAATTAAATTCACACTGATTTTCATTTCGGTTTATATTCCGCAGAATGCAATCAGAATAGAGTTCAATAAAAAAAAGAATGTTCAAAAAAAATATAATAGAGTTGCGATCTCCACGCATACTAGTATGAAAAATAAAAATTAAAATCAGTAACTGAATAGTAATTCAGAATTAGTAATTTTAAAATTATGTTCACTTGCAATGGATCAACAACAGTCTACTTACTGGTGGATTTCTGATTTTATCTAAGCAATCGGTGTAGAACGCAAGTGTGCAAGCGTACGGGATTGGTTGTTAATGGAATACCATTATTATTACTACATACATAATTTAGAGAAAATTAAAGCGCTGAAAATCAAAACTTTTCATAACTTGGCAATCCGGATTTAGATGTAAATATTCTTATTCTAAAATTTTTTGTGGGCATAGGATAAAAATAAAAGTTATCCGAGGAATGGCTTGACGAATTGGCCTGCAAATAGAACAGTCTTCAGATTCTTGATAATTGCAAAGAGGAATGGCTCATCAGCTGTGAAACGGTAACCTCGAACATATTCTAACTTAGTTGCAGTGACTTGAAGATCTTCAACTGGTTCCGTGCCTTTTTCACTTACCTGTAAGTAAATAATTGAAATCTTTAAGTACCAAATTATTCAACAAAAAAAAAAAAACTTTCATTAAATTCACACAAACCTCAATGAATCCTGCATGCACAAATTTACTATAAGAAATTGGCATTTGATCCAATAAAAGCTCGCGGAAATTAGCACTTCCACCGAAAACATCTTTGACGCCAATTTGTTTCAGCACGCTATTCAAATACAACATTCCTTCCACTCGGAATTTTGGCAATGAAATCTGAAATTGAAATAACTTTTAATTGATATCATCAAATTTGGTACTATTATTTAAAGAGGGAAGACGAATAAAATAATAAAACCAATAATTAGCAACAAAATCAACCAGCGGAACATTCATTATCTTTCAAAAACTAATGCAATAGCCAGTCTAATGCATAAGTTTCTGAAGCTTTACTAGGTAACTAGAATAGATGAATGACTTACCGCAACACTTTTTCTCTCTGCATCACCAATATACTTGAGTAGGTTTTCGCCTGTCAAATTTTTTAGGACATTAGATAAGCCGAAACGTGTTTGTGGCAATATGAAAACCATCTCTACTTTATCATCAACATAAGGCATTTTGATAAGTTTTACAAGATCGTCTTCGTAATACGGTATTTCTTCAGTTTTTCGCATCATTGGTATCTGAATGACGATAATCGAAAATAATTAAATGAAATATTCAAAGATCAATAATCAAGAACTTCTAATTATAACAAATATTAAAGTACTTACCAGTTTCGTTTCTTTTCTAGAAATGTAAAATTTTTTTTTGCTAGTTAACTCTCGCATGAATTGTACGTTCCAAGTGCCTTTGAAATAAATTGAATTCAGAAGGAATATATAGGTATCACTGTTGACTTTGTCCACTGTCATTATATTTGCTACTTTATTGTTATTTTTGGACGAAATCCAACTATCCGTTCGCTGAAAAGGAGTTTTAACTGTTTACGTTCATAAATGTAATGATAAGATTTGTAGTTAAAAAAATATTAGCAACAACAACTATTTCATATATTCTTTTTGATTTCACTTTTACTTTTTTATATCACTTTCGTTTTTAATAACCAATCATACCATAAAAACTGCGTCTTTCTCCGCCAAATTGAACGTATTCAATGTGTCGTTGAAGTAACGTTGAAGAACTATTGGGAAGCTTTCTGCTGTATTTACTCCCTCCATTACATAAAAATGATGTTCCATATCTAACATATCTTTGTTCTTTGCCAGCGCGATATCATCCAAAATCGCCTTGAAGTACACTCGAAATTCTACTGGGCTTGCATCTGAGAATTTAGATAAACATTTAATTTAGAAATGATCAATTTAACATTTTTGGAATATATTTATCTTTTTGACTTTTTTGGCAATGGCGACAGGCAAAATTTTGAGATGTGAGCTGTGGAATACGTTCTCAGTGACTTCTGAATAACAATGCCAACTGTTCAGGCTTAAAATTTTTAATCCATAATTACTTCCTCCTAGAACATCATGTAATTGTTGCTTCGTTTCGCCTTGCGCTGCCAGATAGGCCATGAAAAGTGAGGCTGACACTGCAAAAGGAGATAGGGCGACTGATCCATTATCGCTTGCTAATTTTTTCAGTAGATTAACCGCAAAGTTCCACTGCGCAAGATTAGTTGAGGAACTGAAAAATTCTGGTATTGTAGAAAAGTAAGGAAGCTATCGTTATGGAAGGATATTTAGTTGCTTCAAAAATAATATTCATAAGAAATTTAAAATTCTTTTGCGATACATTTCTCCAAATATAAAGATGATTGGTGTGCTCGCAATGAGAAGCAGTACGACGGTGATTTTTTGACTGATCATCCCGAAATATCAAAACAACACTGAAAATGCTGCAATTATCATACAGCAAGCACACTGCTTCGAACTCCATGCATTATTATTATGACATTGAGAAATGCAATCAGTCAATGAATAATATTTCAGAATTAATAATTTTGAAATCTAAGTCTAATTGCAAATGGATCAGCGATGGTATTGATGGCAAATGGGCAAGCGTATGGAATCGGTTGCTGAAGAAATGCTGAACGTATTTATTTTACTTGTATATTATTTGCACTGCATTCTATCTCTGATGAGCAAACAACTTCCATATTGAAATTAATATTGATATGTTGGTTTGGCACGCAAATAATAATCTGCGATCGAAGTTCGACTACATTTGAACTGTTTGCGTTCATAAATGAACAGGTTCATCGTCTGTTTGCCTATTTTTAAATATTCACCATAATTCTTGTAAAAATTCAACATTGATAATTTTTCTTAGGTTAAAATACATTTTATGAAGTCTGCTTTCACAAACATAATATCAAACTCTGCTGTAAAGATAAAATCGCATTTCGATTAATTTGATTAATTTGATGACGAGGAGCTGTTTCATTTGAAGCAAAAAAACACAGTCTTAATGTTATTTCTAACTGTGAATCTTACACTCACTCAATCTCTCACTCTCAATGTTATTTCTAACTATTGGTGAGTATCGCTTAACAGACAGTTCGAATTTTTTGCTGTGACGAAATCAGTTTCGGAATCGGCTTTCGACACTTCATCACTTTTATTCTCTTTTGAATGAAGTCAAAGAACTGCAAAGGACCGATAAAAAGTGATGCAGAGAGAAAGTGATCAAAAAAGTCCTATTCTGAATTAAAGAAATGCAAAGTGAAGGGCCAAACCAAATAACAGCTGACTTCGATTTGAGACGAACAAGATGAAACAAATTTTTACAATGCAAGAAATGTTAAAATTGAAGTTCTATAAGTGGATCAGTATGTATCCTTTGTCAAAAAAATTACAGTTGTTGCAAAAAGATTTGTATTCCAGTTAAATCCGGAGATATGAAGGTTAGAGGTAAAGCTAACTTGAAGCAAATGTCTTCGCGTTTGCTATGATAAGATGATGGACTAGTGTAAAGAAATCGCCAATACAGTCTATTGCTGCATAAATGGAATGACAACGCTCGAAATTTTGAAAAATAACAAAAGAAAACTGATAGGATATATTGGATATACAACAATGTTCAGCTGTGTAGGAGAAAGCAGTTATAGATGATAAACAAACTAAAGTTGAAGTACGGTGGGAAAGAATTGGTTCAAATTAATGAGATAAAGGATCAAAAGAAGAAGGTAAGAATTTTTGAGTCAATTATAATAATTAACAGCTAATTATGCTTGTCACAACGAAATTTCGTAAACTGGTAGACCACTTTTTTCACTTGTCGTCATCACTCAAATCTTCGGAAATGTTTCGCAGAAATTTGCATACATCTTTGTAGCAATCAGTAATAAAGAGAAACAAAAATTAAATATGCTTCTTCGACCATTTCCTAATTTTCCATAATTGACTCAAAAAATCCGGATATTTGGTACCAGTTGCATTTATTTATTCAGATATAGAGTTATCAGAGAAATGAGAACGGTCAATGAATTTAACATCTAAAAAGATCAGATGATCAAATGAGCTCACAAAGTCATCAAATCAGACGAAAAACTGCAATGCTGCGTGCTTTCCTACTACTACTCACTTTTATGTTGATTTTGTTAAGTATTCGAAAATTTGCATAATATTTTATCAAATAGGAGGCAATCATCAGACGAAGAAGGAACTACAATGCTTTATCACTGAATTCAGCATCTATGCCATTTAGTGATACATTATTGAGTGAAGTTGAATCAAAGATAACTTTGTGAATTAAAAAGTAAATAGGAAAACCATCAATAACTGAATCTTCCAATTTATTTTCTAATCTATATAAATTAATTACTCATAATTGTAATGCCAACTTGCAATTCAGCCATTTGATTTGCGAATTCATTTATGCATACATTCATCCATTCCATGCAAACGTAATTCAGAAAAAGATCCGATATATTATAGATGTATATTGCAAGCAAGCAAATTCCTCTAAAGGTAATTTAATTAATTATATTTTGAAAATTTCCTTCACCTTGCCTGCGAAGTAAAATGCAACAATAGATACCTTATAATGTAAAAAGTTTTATTTTAAAAATAAGTGGATTAAAAAGAAAGAACGAATTGAAAAACTTGGATAATATTACTTTTGTTGTATTGATAAAATCATGTCAGCAGTGAGTGAATTTAGCTATTACAGTTGATAAACTTATGTCATACGGTATTGATGAATTTTGTTGTTGGCAAACTATTGATAAATTTATGAATCTAAATATCACAGTTCTCAGTCTTCATCATTGAACAATTTAAATTAGTAGTATAAAATAAGTGCTAAAATAAATGACATGAAGAATTTAAGAACGGAATTAAATGATCCCTCTGAGTCCAAACAAATCCAGATAAATTGGAGCGGGCAAATGCAGCAAAGACTGTAAATACGCTTTCCATGATATGAAGATAATCATATTAATCATGTTCATTAGGTTCAGCGCAATATAATTGTATTTTTTGTGGTGTATTGAGGAATATTTGCAGCTCGATTATTTTTCAAATGAAGTTCATAAAGCCGATATTTGAAAAACTTGAAACATGCATCGATTCATCAAATTACAAGGCGCAATTCTTTTTGATTCCATTAATTTTTCTTAGACTTTAGGTCGTTTAGTTCGATTCCACAAAAGGTAGATTATAATATTTCATATTTTACAACTCTGTGATTCACATTTCGCCATGAAAGAGCTATTATAATTGAAAGCTAGAATTTGTGTAAATCATTTTATTTAAGACATTTTGCGTAAATTTCTTCTGAATTTTCAAACAATAAGCAGCAGTATTTTTCGACATATATTCGACAATTCAAATCAACCATTTGTTTTTTGTATTTTATCAAATGTTTATCGCACTTCATAATAAAGCTTTTGTGGTATCAACTACTGCGGATTTTCCGTAATTGGATTTCATCGACCGTATTTTGCAATTCCAATAATTACATAAACGGGACCCTCAGTTCCATAGAATACTTCATAGTATATTCCAGTCATCGATTTTTCATCAAGTAAACGTAACGCGCTTAGAGGAATGCCTGAGAATACATTACTACAAAAAAAATGTACGACTGCATTTTCTGCAAACTGTCACAAACATCCCATTAAAAATTCTAAATATGCAACCTGAATATCTCTACACTATTTTAAGGCTCAATCCTACTGATCACTGCAAAATGGAACGCCATTGTTTGATGAATCCCAAGAAAGAACAATTTCTTCGATAAAACAGATAATTTCACATAATTAGCATATGAAAAGAGCATATTTTGGGAAATGTCGACAGCACGTGAAGTCACGTTAAATTGAATAATTTATATAACAGTAAAATTTTAATGGAAAGTGACTTTACAACAATAACGATTGGGATTAAACATGAACTAGAGTACATAAAAATGTCAAACTTTACAGTTCTTAAACTTTGTTTCAACATTTCTTTGGTGTCATTTTTATTCACAAGAAGGGTCGATGCGTGTACATCAGTTCCTAAAGCATTAGCACTACGCTTTGCTTTTGCCGCAAAAATAACTTTTACTAAAATGTTTCTTGCATCAACGATAAAAGTAGTCATTATCTGTTATTATAACTGATATAATATTGGTTTTATTACTTTGTCCAACACCGCAAATATCAACTTAATGCTTGCGATTTTATCAAACATTCTGTGAATATTGGCGCAATCATAGCTCCTCTGCTTTAGGTTCATCTCGTAACCAAGAAATTATCAAATGTGACATAATTTTTCAAATATCCGGGTGAGCAACAATGCAAATCGGCATGTTACCATTAGAAATTGGCATGTTAGTATGCCTAATAATTTTGGCTTCCCCTAAGCTTTGTTTTTAACATCTTCATGATGTTCGTCATCCTTTTTAATCACGATGGCTAACTTCAGGGTGCCTGAAATTCATTGCTATTTATTAGAAGGTGGGAAGAATGATTCAAGGGTCACATTTTCACTTGTGCACGTGCTTTTTCGGATTCATAACTGATAAAATAAAATATTTCATCACTGGAAAATTTGGTTAAATATCAAAAACAAATATGACAATAATCAACTTATATTTGACAAAGTTTTTCATCGGTTTTTTTGAGAAAAATGAATTAATTTCAAATGCATTCTTCAATTAAACTGTTTTTTCTACTGTCTCTTATGTTCTTAATGTAATAGGCAGAGATACTATCAGTAAACTATAATGAAGCTGTGATTAAAGGTACCCTAATCTTTATTCAGAACAAATAAATTTTAATATCGCTTGACTTTAGTACAACTCAAACGTCACAATGACTACTGCTTTTCAGTAAACATAAAAAGTGACCAACAGAATTTTTTTTCACTGTTTTTGAAATTTGATAGAATCCTGTTTTCAGAGCTTCATAGTTATCACCATTAACATAGCTCCTTGCAAAGAAGAAAATTCATCAAATAGATTTGTGTAAGTAAGCAAAATGAAACTGACCAAGCATAAAATAAATAATGCTTTCATTGGTTAGTCGAAAAGTTCTTTTTTAATGTAAGACTGACAAGATCATCTTTTAATATCTTATTTATATTAAAACCATGATGAAAAAAATTTCATCTCAATTATCATGTGTTAACATTTGATGATAAGAATTGTTTCGAACATATGTGTTTTTTTTTGAAAGATGCAATATTTTATCAATTTTTTTTTCGTATTTTGTTTCTTATGATAATGTATATGTCAACATAATCAAATTTATTTGCAATATCTGAATTTTGCTACAATCTTTCATTGAATGTCAATATAGCTTAACGGCAATCCATCAAGTGAAAAAAAACTTATTTGAAAAAGTTTCGTCATGAAAAAATTTATCCAGTTCTGCTTTTACAGTTTATTGAGCGATTTGCTGAATTGCTGAACCTGTGACTACATGTTGATTCGAACCGTTGACTAATAAAAAGGATTGATGAACGTAACCAACGTTGCAGTAATCGGCTGGTAACATACAAATTAGATCTGAATGAAATGAACGATTGGGTTCGTAATTTTTATTCAATAAAGAAAATTTAAATTTTTAACATATAACAACGATTAATGTTTTTTAGCTCTTTCTTCTTTAATTTTGTTTTATTATTTCTTCCTGCCTTTCGTTTTAGTTCTTTTCACTTTTTTTGTAAACTGAAGAGAAAAGAAAATTGCATCTGGGATATCAACCGGATAGGCGTTTAAAGCAAAAGGTAATATCAGCAAAATACTCGGGGAAAACCAATTCCAGCCGTTACCAATGTCTATCGATTACAGGAGGATAATAAAAATGCTGCCAGCAGCATCACAAGTAAGTGAAATTTTTTTTTCTTTTTAAAATTATAGCAATTCTAATTTGAATCGATTTCTTTTTCCTTCAATTTTCATTATCATTTTTGTTTGTTGTTTGCATGAAACGGTACTTTAAATACATTGTTACGAATTGAATAAATTTTTGACATATAAATAATATGTCATACCTTCTCAGCGTTAGTAACGCTTGAAATAAATTACGCGATCAGAAGTAAAAAATCAGCCAAAATATTATCAGTGCAAGACGTTATGGATTGTCGGATGCGAACATGAGCGGAACTGGAAAGATTATCTATGAAGTATATGGAAATTTGTCGTTTCATTGTGAATTGATTATTATTTACAAAGAATAGTTGTTGATTCAAAGAGTTTAAAATCTTCTTATTAAATTTAAATCTTTGAAATTAATGAATTAAATAAATTATATAATTTTTATTGCAGAAAAATTTCCGGTATTTACGAGAACCCGAACTGTCTAACGAGAAGTGTAAATCCGTGTGAATCATGCAGTAGTGATAGTTAGTTATGATGTCAGAAATGGGACAAAAAACTTCGTCATCAGGAATAGGTATGCCTAATTTTAACTGACTTCTAAGAATCACAATCCCTTTATTTTTAATTAATTCCAGTAATAAAGAAAATCGAAACAGAAATATCGAAATAATCTATTTTGTATGCGAAATATATTTGGCTTAATTTCGCTTCCCCGTTAAATCATTGCCAAAATAAAGGAAAAACAAAGCTAACATTCAAAGCTAACAAAACAAAGCTAACATTCCCCCTTCCACTTCTGTAAAATAATAATAATCATAACTTGTTATCCCTCTTTTCATCAATTATTCTATTCATAATAATAATATTATCATTATTGTTATTATTGCACTCGACAGTACAAAAAAACTACAGTGAACACCTATCGCAATGGCTTTTCTAACTGTTGCTACATATTTTTTTTAATTATCCAGTTGATATTTTCACGGACTTATCAGTTAAATTTGATGGAACAAGATTGTTATTACATGTCGTCATGAAGTTTTTCTTTGCCACAAACAACCGACAAATTAATTAGCTGGCTTATTAATCAGTTGCTAATATTTCCTTCATATCTTTAAATTTTGCTTCCATCACTCGCTATTGCAATATCTCTTGTGCAAAATGGAAGCATTGATATTTCATCTCATTTTGCTACATAACATCTCAGTCAATTTATCTTGTTTATGTAACTCATTATGCTCTTTACTTCTTCCACATTTGTGGTTCGATCAGTCACATTTAATACTTGTTTTTAAAAAAAAGTCGTTCATTCTAACAATGCATAATTTTGCCAGAAATATGCATAAAATACTTATTGTCATGGAAGCGACCCTTGGAATCCTTTATTGATTTAACGTAATAATCACCGCGGACAAATAATGAAAACAGCGTTGTTCACTTGGAACGATTTTAATTCCGTTAGTTTGAAGGAACTCGGATAGGAATCCCAGATGATGATGAAATAAAATTTTGAAAGATCTTGACTCCATCTCTTTTATAGTGGGTAATATTCATATACATTAGCTATTGCAAAAATTTTACACTATAAAAATCCACAAAGGATTTGAAATGTAATCAATTTGGTGGATACTTTAAAAAGGATTACATATTGATATATGCATAAACAAAGCATTACATATCTGTAGATGAATAGACAAAATTACATCGTTACAATGGGTGATTTGTCTATTACCGTAGATATGGTGGTTTGGGGTTCATAATAAAATAAAAGCGGGGAAACATTCATCAGCACGATCACTTACCATATGTTGGAGAATTACAATGATTGCTTTGGAGCAAAGTATATTAAAAATTAGCTGCGCAGTCAATCTAATTGAAATCAAAATAATTCTGTGTACTGAAAAGAGTAAAAGAACTTTAATTAGTTATGAGCACTGGCGATAATATCCCATTTTCCAGTTTTATAACCTGGAAATTGTCATTTTACATTGATTCTTGATTGAAAAATAGTTCCATTTTTCGCATTGTTGCAGCGATAAACAAAGTAAGTATTGCTGCTAATGAAATCAGCAGAAAAATTTTCGACTTTTAGTAACAACGAGTAAAAATTGCTGGATTCCTTTCTCTCCTACTAACAGTGCTGAGAGTGTATTTAATATGAAAGTAGTGAAAATTGAACTCACATTTTTCAGAAAATTTAATTTCGCATCAAGAACCTCCACTTATTTACTTTCCGGATATCTATTAAATCATTTCGAATCGCATCACTTCGTTTTCGTTAATTATCACTGGAAGAATACAAAAGCTTGAATTAGTTGTGCGTAATAAACGACCAGTTTTCCGACTAAGCCAATGAAAGCACTATTTATTTTATACTTCGCCAGTTTCATTCTGCATACTCACACAAATCCATTTGATAAATTGTGAGTATTTAACTTTTTTGAAACGTAATACAGCACAGATGTAAGAATTATATCACCGATCAATCCTGCTGATATAAATAAATCAAAAGTTTTATTCATTTGCAATTTCTCTTTTTCTAGCATTCTGAAGGGTTACAGAAATCGGTTTTTGACTAATTTTCCCATTTAATTTTGTTTTACTGCATGTTAATATTAATGAATTCAAAGATAAAACCAAATATTTGAAATTTTTATTGCAGACATAGTGACGACAATGCAGGTAAAATTCATGCTTTATATCAACAATATTATTCAGAGTACAAAACTTACCTAAAAGAATTTGGTAAGTCAATTAATATTACTTTAATTTGCTATAAGTTCATTAATTTTCTTTAAAAAAGATTTTAGATTGTTAATTTTGAATAAAGTTGAATCATTCAGGATTTTTCATAAATTCCATTATTCGTTACAGACAAAAAACATGATCCATCGGTTCCGGAACAAGTCCGGTTACTTAAATTTGCTCAATCAATAAAAAGGATTGATGAACATAATCAACGTTACAGCAAGGGGCTGGTAACATATAAATTAGGTCTGAATGAAATGAGCGATTGGGTTCGTAATTTTTATTCAGTAATGAAAATTCAAATTTAAACATCTAACAACAATTAATGTTTTATACTTCTGTTTTTTTCTTTTCTAACATTATTATTGCATCCTATCATCCGTTTTACTTTTTTTCATTTTTTTGGTAGACCGAAGAGGAAAAAAAATTGCGTCTGGGATATCGACCAGATACGCGTTTAAAAGCAAAAGGTAATATGAGCAAAATACTCGGGCAAAACCGATTCAAGCCGCTACCAAAGTCTTTTGATTACAGAAAGATAATAAAAATGGTGCCGGTACCAGACCAAGTAAGTGAAATTTTTTTTTTGAAATTATAGCGATTCTAATCTAAATCAATATCTTATTCTTTCAATTTTCATTTTCATTTTTATTTTGTTTGTTTTTCTTTTTACATGCATGAAACGGTATTTTGAATATATTATATGAATTGGAATCAATTTTCAGGGTGAATGTGAAGTATGTTACATCTTTTCGGCACTAGCAACGCTTGAAATGTATTACGCGCTCATGGATAAAAAACCAGCCATAAGATTATCAGTACAAGAAGTAATGGATTGTAGTGTATTGGGAAGATGCAACGGAACTGGTGGATCTCCTACAGATGTATATTGTGATTTATCGTTTCATTATGAACTGATTACTGACAAAAATTAGTTAATAATTGATGAAATGACAATAATGATCAGGTTTTTTATTGGGTTGCTGAAAATGGTGTAACGACCGATAAAAATTATCCGTATAAAGAAGCTGATGGTATGTCTTGCCCAATAAATATGGCTCAACGAAGAAAGAGTGGATTAGCTGGCGCTGTTGTTTTACCTCCAAACAATGAAGAAGTCATCAGAAAGGTGTTAGCACTACATGGGCCTGTTGTGGTTCTATTACATGCGTCAGAACAAGACTTTTTGGATTATCGAGAGGGTAAATTTACAAAAATAGTAAAAATAAAACGGTAGTAAACGAAAATTAATCATATTTTTGAAATTAATAGATTAAATTAATTCCATAATTTTTATTGCATAAAAATTTCCGATATTTACGACAATCCGAATTGTACAGAGAAAAATATAAATCATGCAGTGGTAGCGGTTGGTTATGGTGTCATAAATGGGATAAAATATTTCATCATCAGAAATAGGTATGTCAAATTCCCAGAAAAGTATATCAAATTTTAACAATTTTTTAAAAATCAGAATTTCTTTATTTTAAATTAATTCCAGTAATAAAGGGAATCGGGATAGAAATATGGAAATAATTTCTTCTTATATTCGAAATATATTTGACTTAATTTTGCTTTTCTTAAAATCATTGCAATTCGTGTTGCAGTTGGGGTGAGAGATGGGGTCAAAAAGGATATGGTCGTATCCGCGCTGGAGTATTCATGTGTGGTATTGGCCGAGAATCATTCATACCATTCTTCCTTAACAGAAATCCTCTTTCTAATGCAGAGCATTATTAGAATTGAATAACTGGATAAATATTTTATCATTCTTTCTTTTCTTGTAGCGAGTGATGACCATTGCATCATGCAAATCTGATGATAATTTCTTTCAATAATGTACAACGAGACACTAAAATTCAACATGGATTATCTGAGAAATATTTCATTGGAATTTCAAAATTAAAGTAAATATTCTTATTATTCATGCAGCAATAAACAATAATGCACCAGAAATACAAATAATAGTGATAATAAGAATGTAAACTAGTGGCTAGATAAATATTTTACCATCAATAGCTAGATAAATATTTTACCATCCTTTTTTTCTTGTAGCGGGTGATTACAATCGCATCACGCGAATCTGATGATAATTCGAATTTCCTCCAACAATGTACAATGAGACAGCGAAATGGTTTGGTAAATATTTCGTCGGGACTTCAAAATTAAAGTAAATATTCTTACAAAAAACTATTGTGCACCAAAAATACGAATATGATAATAAGAATTGTAAACAATCTTGAAGTACCGTACAAAAGAATAAACAAATCACTGATAACAAAATTGAGCAAAATTATGAAATAAATATGTCGAAGCAAAAGCACGTGAAAACGATAAGGTAGCAAAGGCTAATGAGATATCTTCTGAGAGACTTCTGAGATATGTTCAGAAAATGAAATATTTTCTGAACATGGAGGCCAAACACCTCATGCTGAATTTCACGCGCTAGTTGTACATTATTTGGAGAAATACGAATTACTGTGAGATTTTCATGATGCAGTCATCATCACTCTTTATAAGAAAAAAAAAGCAAGTTAAACTATCCATATTACCGAAGCATAACTCTTCTCTCTACAAGGTTTGCAAGAACATTTCTCAACAGATTAATCTCCGCTATTGCCGAAGAACCTGAAATCAGTATGACTTCAGAGCTAATAGAAATGCTTCTGATATGGTATTCTTTCTTAAGCAACTACAAGAGAAAAATAAAGAACAAAACAAAAACAAAGAAAATCCGAAAACGCACAATAAGTTCGTGAAATCTAGCATGGATTACTTGGCTCTATGCTTCCACAGTTCAGGTTAGATCCCATCAACCTCAGCTGCCTTGCCAACAGCCGTGAAGGACTTGTCTCGATCCGTCACAAATCTTGCAAATTTAATAGGAATACACGTGTTTATCGATATTTCAAGTCTAGCATATTCATTGCAATATATTTAATGAGTCAAGAAATGGAGGAACAAAATTATCGTTAA
This sequence comes from Mansonella perstans, assembly GCA_037074765.1. Classification (NCBI taxonomy): domain Eukaryota; kingdom Metazoa; phylum Nematoda; class Chromadorea; order Rhabditida; family Onchocercidae; genus Mansonella; species Mansonella perstans. The sequence continues at coordinate 25,603 of JBAMDO010000160.1, forward strand.
TTTTTGCTAAATCTCGCACTGATCTTATCAAGGAAATGACCATATCGGGCGATTCTCATCTATTCGACATAAGGGTAAACTATGGTCAGTCTAAATGCACATTAAATTGGATGAAGAATCATTGTAGCCTATTAACAAGATCTATCTAAAATCGAGTCGAGGAGACACATAAAACTAAATTTACGTTTCGTTACATCCCAACCCAGTGGAATGACCTCAAAAAATTTAGGTACTTCACACCATGATGGCAAAGAAATCAGAAGAAAAAGAAACAGTAAATTTTTTAATGTATCCACAACAGGGATATGATTTCGATAGCGATAACGAATCCGAGAAAAAGCGAAGGTTACACGAACATACATGAACATTACAATCTTCAATTTATAGATGGTAGACGTTCAAAATGGTTAAAATTATTACGAACAAGAGCGCGGATCCTCAGCTTCATTAATTAACAATTAAAGGTTGTCATAGCTACAAACATTTTCTACAGAGGAAAATCACTTCACGACAATATTGTAAATAGGCAGAATGGCTATTAATCAGACGAAGTGCAATCCGAAGAGACAAAGGATGAAGTAAACAAGCTATTCTATATCGACGACAAGAAACTATGGAGATCTAACATCGATTGAAGAACTCAGAGCTGAATGAAAACAGTAAACATCCTATTTATCTCTCTCGACACAATTCAGTAACGGAACTCCTTACGCTAGATCAGTACGAGGACCTATACTCTTTCAGAGTTGAATGAGAAATAGATATGGATATCCAAAGAAAGATCCGAAGTCAAACGAATGATAAATAAATTCATTGAATGAAATTCCAGATCATCCAAGTTATAAGGGATTTAGTACTTAACTAGAAAAGTATTCCAAAGAAATTTCTCGTCTAAAAGAGTGGAGAAAAGAATTCATCATCAGAAAGAAATTGTGCTTGTAAATGAACCTGATATTCCACGTGGGATGTGGGAAATATCCAGGATTAAGGATATCACCAGGGATGCGGAAAATAGCCAGGATTAAGGATTTAGAATAGATAAAAACGAAGTAAGAAGCATCCAGTTAGAAATAGTCTTAGAAATCTTATCGATCGACCAGCAAACATGTTGTACCTCCTCGAAATTGATAGCGAAGAAAATTATCTCGACTTCAGCATAAAGACAACAGAGAAATTCAGGCAACTCAATAAAACATCGAGAAACTCGAAGATCCCATATCGCTCCGAATTAAAAGCGCCACAAAGCGACAACCTCAATCAAAGAAACAAACAAGTATCACTTCCTCTCGTTCGGGAGTGTCGGAAAAAACCGAAGCAAATTTCCTGCCAATATGTTAAATGAGTGATTTATATAAATTTTATAGCATATAGTGGATGGTAATGTTTAAATTTTTCTCACGGCTTAGGTAATTTCTGCAGTAATAATACATAAAGCTCGTTGAACATTGCAAGCTTTCCTTTATTATCTCATTTTCACCCAACATTTGCAATAGTAGACCAAGACTTTTGTAAGAATTAAATTTATGCTCTCAACTACCAATATGTAATTCTTTATCACTTGTAAAATGCAATCTTGTTCAAGTATTTACCAACTGTCTAAAGTTATACCTAAATCTTTTCTATGCTTATCAATGTTACTAAAAAAAGAAGAATGGAATACATTTTCTGGCACTCAATTCCATTTCAACGCACCGGTAATCCGACACTCCAGTGGCGTCTTGACGATTTAATCTAATAGGCTCGGCCACTGAACGATATCCTACTTGCTTAATCCTAATTGTTCAAGAATTTGGGATGTAGGATTATCTTAAATAAAATTCTTTTAACTGTGTTATTGCTATAACAAGTCATTACTTTTTACTACAATCAACTCTTTTTCCTAAATGTCGAATTCTTCATCAGCCAAATTATAATATTATAAAATCCAATTTTCTCACGATAGGCATCCATGAAAGAGAAGCGCACTTTTTTACGCATTTTGAGAATCAGAAACTATCAAAAAAAATTTTCAATTTTCAAGAGCAGTGGTTGAATTAGAAATTGATTCGATTCTTTTTTGCTTCTGCGAACAGTGAGTGTAATAAATTTGATTTGAAAGTATTAAAAATAGAAGACAGAACGTCGATAATTTATGAAAAATCAAATTTGATATAAAATTAAAAAATAAACTAAACTACTAATTTTGACTCTAATCCGCTAAATTCGTCACTTTAATTCTCAAACAACTTCAACATGATATAGCCAAATCGATTATTCATTTTTTGCCTCTTGAGCTAATAAAATGAATTTGTTTGCTTTATCCTAATATATCTTTGTTGTTACACATGTCAATTCTCATGCGGTCATTTCTCAAAACTTTTCCACATGAACTTCATTGCCCTCTTCTGTTTTTTGCCTACATTTGCTTCGCCATGCCCAATTTTTCAGAAGTTTCCCCCAAAAAAATGATTTCCCTTTCTCAATATTCTGTTCGAGAAAAAAAAAAAAATAGTTTAAATGGATACTCAAAAAAGATAACTAATACTTGACATCTTTTGAGCCTTTAACATTTTTTAAATTCTTCCATCAAAATCACTGATTTTAGCAAATTTTTAGAACTTTTATAGCCATAGAAAAATTTAAATATTTATTTAAAGTTGCGTAGTAACTTTAAGTCTATAAGAATAACGCTTTATTCTTCGCCAGCAGAGAAACCAAATTTAATCCTACTACTAGTGATCCTATCATAACTGCGGCAACGATCACAGCAGGAGTTTTGATGTCTCAGAATCTATTTCTTTTTTTTTATTTAAATCGGAAGCATCCGCAAATTTACAATCAGATTGGTTGAAGCTAATGGCAACAATGGCAATATGGAATGACCGCATTACTGTCACTAGTTTTAGTTTTTCAAACTCTGGAAGATCAACTCTACTAATTGTTCAGGATTTGTACATCTAAAAGTTTTATTTTTATGCTCTAGAATTCCAGCCGATGCAAAATAATCAGAGATTATGAAGCACTGTTTTGATAAATTTTCATTCGCACTTTTCCTTTATTCCTATTTTTTCTAATATAAAATTCGAAACATGTTGCAACAAAATTAATGCTATCAAAATACAAAATTTTTATAATTTCTGCAGTTCGATGAATTTCGCAAAAGTCGACTTGGCTTTGCAAATCGGTATCTTCGCTTGCTTTATATATTTATCGATGTAATACATTTATCGATATTTGATCATGTATTTCATTATTTTGATCATAGCTTGCATCACTAATACAGGTAATTTGCATGCTTTCATTATATCTGAGTAAAACTGAGGTCAAACTTTTCAACAAATTAAGTGCATTTGAAATTGGCAATGAATCAAAGATTTTAACATTGCGATAGCAGTAGATGATCAATGAAACTGTAGGCGCGAAGCTGTAAACTTTTAGGGCCATTATGTATATTCCTGTGCACCTTACTTGAAAAAATCTCATAGCTTCTTCATCCAAAATTCTTTGTTCTTTAAAGGCTCACTTCCGGAACCTTTTGCAATTCAAGCTATCCATTTCTGTTTAATCATCCGTTTAAGCTGCTAGTTCAAATTTGCTTAAGTTTAAATTTGTAAAAATAATATTCCATTTGCTCTAAATTTTCCATTGCTTGAAGTGTAGTAGGAGAAAAAGAGACGCGTGATGATATTGACGGCAAACAAATTACCGATGAGCAACGTCTCTTGCGTCATTTACTTGGGCAATATGAAAAGGCCATAAGACCTGTGAGGAATGCTTCCAATACAGTGGTGGTAAGAATGGGCTTGACGATGACCAATATTTTCGATATGGTTCCACTTTTTTTTATCCTTTATTTATCCAAGATGCAACAAGCAACGGATAACTGAGAGGCATCCAAACATCTTTCGAGTGCATCATTTGATATTTCGGGGAAGAGAAAAAAATCTTCCAGTTTATTAGAATGTTGAATGGTGAAATGTGGTTTATATCCAACAACTACCGAGACTGCTAGGAAATGCTTATTAGTCTGGGAATCAGTAATTATCCAATATATATCTTTAATAGGTTCATAAAATCTTTGAAATCATTTTCAATCAGTTTCTTCGAAAGCAATAATGCGCAAACAGAAAATGTCGCATCAAATGTTTAAAGTTTCATTCACATGAAACAAAAAAAAAAAGTATTTCAGGATGAAAAGAATCAAGTGCTAACAATAAATGTATGGTTAGATCAAGTTAGTTCATCTTTTATTATCATGAATAATTCGGAGTTTCGCTTATCGCTTTTTTTCAAATTCTGTTGAATTTTATTTTAAGAAAGAACAAGTTCAGAATTGCAGGAATGGAAAGATGAATTATTAATTTGGGATCCGACGAAATTTGGTGGAATTGAATCCATTCGGATACCATGCAACTTAATATGGTTACCTGATATCGTTCTTTACAACAAGTATATTTGCATCAAATTATAATTTAAAATTAATGAAATTCTCAGCAGATAATTATTATTTTCCTGGAATTACAGAATTTTAGATATGAACAAATTAAAATGATTCTAAAGCTTTCAAGTTCCACACATTTTTTCTTTCATTTGACAATCTGTTGAATTACAGAAATAATATTTAGTGCGGATGATTATACAACTGACTCTATGAATTCACGTGCCATATTATTCTACGATGGCACCGTTTTTTGGCCTCCGTTAACGCAACTTCGTAGTACTTGTAAAACTGATGTCACCTATTTTCCATTCGACAGTCAGCATTGCGCAATTAAATTTGGCTCATGGACTTATCATGGTTTCAAATTATATTAATCAAAAATCATATTAATCAAATTTTCAAATTATATTAGTAGAAAAATTTCAAATTATATTATCTTCAAAACTTAGCTTTAATGCCTGACTAACGTACTTGAACAAAAATATTATTGTTTGCCATTAAATTTATAAATGTTATAGATAATAAATAGCATTTATCTATAAAATTAGTATAATGTTGGTCTATAATAATTAATAGTGTTTATTTATAAAATATTTATCTATATTGGAATTTGTATACAAGAATTCATAAATAAATCTATTGGATTTGTAAAAAAGAGATCAGAAATCATAAACAAATCTATTAGATTAGTAAAAAAGAAATCTGTTCAGGTCTTCAAGTGGATATTACAAACCGCAGTATAAATGTTAATTTAAGTAATTATGTAGAATCCGGCGAATTCGATTTGGTAGAGATATTCCAGAAACGTCGAGTTGTTAGTTATACGTGTTGCCTGGAACCGTATCCAGATGTTACATTTTACATTCATTTAAGAAGAAAGGTTATTCATAACATTCACTGCAAACATATGATTTTTCCCGATTTACTCACCTCGAGTAAGCAAAACGAAAATGTTTAGCTCAGAATAATTAAAGAGTAATTGACGGAAACATATATTTGAACTTGCAAATGAAAAAAAATCCTTCGTAAAATCGTAATCTTAGCTTGAGTTTTTTCTTATTATTCAATAAAATGAGTAATTTCAGTTAAAAAAAAAAATTAAAAAATTGTATTTCGCTTATATTTTCTTGACATTGAAATTGTTTGGAATTTTATAAATAATTAATGACATATAGAGAATTGAAACGAAAAAGTAACGGAATTTATACAATGAAAATTTCTTTCAGACACTTTATTACATATACAATGTTGTTTCTCCATGCTTAATAATGTCCGTTTTAACACTGCTTGGTACTTCATTTCATTCCAATTTTTAATTGAATTTTACATCTCAATAAATTGTTATTTTTTAATTCACAAGCCATAAATATGTTAAGAATGAAACGAAACGTCTATACAAATTTAATATCGTTTATTTTCGTATGTTTTTTTTTATCCAAATAAAAATAGAGCTTTCAAACTCCTATATTTTTAACATTAAATCAAAAATGACGTGTTAGATATGAAAAAATGATGCAGTGAGGATTAAAATAGTATAAATCAGAATTTAAGATACAAATTCACAATTTAAACTTTCGACCAACATTTCAAATTATATTTTCATTTTAGATGCATGAAAAATTGCCATATAATTTATTGCAGAAATTTTTTTAGTATTTATTTTACCACCCGATTCAAACGAAAAAATCACACTGGGAATTACAGTTCTACTTGCATTCTCGGTAAATGCATTTTGTTATAGGAACGAAATGTACAAAGATTACACTAAATGATGATCCAAGTGATCCCAAGTTCAAATCATTTATTTTTTTTAAAGAAAATAAATTGAATAGTTTTTGAAATTCCAATTTTTTTGTCGTGCAATTTTCGCTAATAAACGAAATTAAAATGAATATAATTCTTTTTGTTAAGCCATTAAAAAAGAAGAATTCATGATTCATCTGGATAAATTTATTGAATTTTGATTAATTCTTACAATTTTTTTCTCTCAATTTCAGGTTTCTGTGTTAGCTATAGCAGAAAAAATGCCAGAAACAAGTGATTCGATACCTTTAATTGGAATCTATTTGACGATTATTATGCTTTTGACTAGTATATCTGTCATTATGACTGTCATGGTATGATATATAAAAATTTCATTTTTCGTTCAATTTCAATTCCTACAGTTTTGTAAGAATTTTGCAATTATGCATATCAATGAAAATCGTTTTCAAAACGAAAGCGATATATTTTTATTAATCATTCCTGGCATTTTCCAATGAATCATTTCAATTATTGTATATTCATATTGCTTGATGAATGCTTTTCTCTGGATTTTTTTTTTCAGGTGCTAAATTTTCATTATCGTGGTCCATTTGATCGTTCAGTACCAAAATGGGTCAATTTACTTATCTTGCAAAAATTACGGCATTTATTAAGAATGCCTTTACAATATGCACAAAACAATAGAAATATTTTGTATATTTCAAATGGTCAACCACGTGAAACATACTCACCAAGAGTCATTGGTCAGTCTTTGTTCTGTAATTACTTCCGTTCTTAAATTTTAAAACTTTGCTACAAAATATCAACATAAGTATACTTTGATTGGTAATTTTAGCCATATAATTACAAAAATAAAAAATTGGTCAATTTGTTTGAGGCTTAAAATTACGTGATCAACTTAACGATCAGTTATTTTGGTTGCAAGAACCCGAATTCATCAGTTTCGGTAGACATTTAACAGCACATAGAAAACAAAGTGTCGATTTACAAATTCGCTTTCACAAATTTTTGCAGGTTGCTTTATTCTCACATAATTTCCAGTCTATATAATTTAATTGTCGAAATTTTTACTAATATTAATTTAGGAACACATGGAGGACCTTAAAATTTTTGCATAAAATTCCAGAAAAAAAAATGGCCAAAACGAAATACAACATTTTATTGTTAACAATTTAAAAAAGATATGTATAATTTAGTAATTTAAATTTCACTCCCTATCTCACAAATCTTTTGGGTTTTTGGATTCAAATTAATCTTGAATTGAACATTGTAGATGCTTTTGAGACGTCGAGAAACGAATGAATTACATCAGATGTTGATGAATGAATGGCGTCAAGTAGCTCATGTAATCGATCGTTTACTATTTTGGATATTTCTTTTATGTACCGCGATAATAACTGTTATTTTACTTGTCATTATACCAATTAGGTATCGTATATTTGATGATTCTATTCCAGAAAATTTTGATTGGAATGTATAATTAAGAATTCTGCTCAGATCTGATTCATCTTGATTCTTTGACTTTTTTTTTCAATATTTATTACATTTTATTTAAATATTATTTGAACTATATATTATTGACAGTACGTATAGTATCATAAAACAAGCGATTAAATATACGTCATAAATACAGGGAGATTTTACGTACAGTAGTTAAATTAAAGGTGAACATTTAAAAATTGTCAAGTGTTTTTTTTTTACTTCAGTCAGCATCACCAGCCATTAATTCCCAAAATTCTGCAAGAAAAAAGTTTTAACAATTTTATGAAATTTGACTCTAAAATTAAAATAAGGATACTCATTAAATTAGTTTAAATTACGAGCTATAGAAAATAAAAGTTAATATTTTTTGGCTTTCAAATTTTAACTCAATTCATTTAGTTCTCTTTCTCTTCCTCTCTCTTTTTATCATACCTTCAAATTCAATTTTTCCAGAACCATCCTCATCTATTTCATCTACAGCAGCTTCCAATTGCTCATCGCTCAGATCATCGGCAATTTCTTTCAGGAGTGCTTTCAGTGTAGGCCGAGATATATAACCGTTACCCTGAAATAATGACATATTGTAAAAATTTTAATGACATTTAGCACTAAATCAGCGATATTCATTGCAACTTTATGCGGAAAGGATTTCTGTGATACATTTGGTATCGTTAAGAAAATTAAAACTTTCTGGATTTGTACAATGATTCAGCTCCACAAAAAGTGTTCAAATTCAAACATTAAAATTTTTTTTCGAAATGTCAAAAAGAAAACCTCTTTATCAAAAAGTCGAAAAGCTTCTCTTAATTCTTTCTGTAATGTATCCTTATCGACCGTGTTAGCAACAGTGTAGACGAGGGCACAAAATTCATCAAATTCCAATTTTCCAGATCCGTCAGCATCAAACTTACGAACTAACTTCCGAAGTTGTTTTTCGTCAAAATCCTGTTCCATTGCATGCATAATCTGACCAATTTGTGTCGCCATAATATAGCCTTGTTTACCGCGATCAAACATATCGAAGAATTTTTGATATTCTGAAAACTGGCCAAAGTTAACTCCTGCTCAATAACTAGTAATTATGGAAAAAAAAATTTAAAAAATTGCTCAATAAAATTTTTAACCAACTTAATTATACTAAATGAGATCTGTTGACGTAAAGTAATTGGACTTAAGTTGAGTGATAACATCACGTAGATTATAAATCATATAATGTCAATTTAAATTTCGCAGAAAACTGAAATTATCATTTTAATATAGCAATGTATAAAAAGCCGAGAACTGCTTGAAAAAAAAGACAAACCCTCAATTTGTGAGCCATCAATTTCAGCCAGAATCTCATCAATATCTTCAGCCTGTAATTATTTTGCTTAAAATGCAATGTACTCTATTTTTTCTCGGATATATTCATAGCTAACATTGGTTTCTATCAGCAGTTCTTTTTGATATACACTTGTAATTTTTCATCAATAGCAGAGAGTTAAGAGATTATTAAAATGTTACTTCATTTGTTAAAATCTTATTTCATATTTAGTTTAGCCAAATTTCAAAAAAAAAAAGTATGAAATCTCTATTGTGTATTGTGTTTTTAGGCTTACATTTTAAGCTAGCAATTTAGATATATTGTGAAAAATTGTTGGTGAAATAGTTTAATTACTGTTGGTGAAATAGTTTAATTACTTTAATTACTTAAATTTCTTCTAAAATATATCACTGTGAAATTGTTCAATTTTTAAAGAAAAAACAATGTTCGAATTTTCCAAATGTTAATTTCAAAATCAAAAAAAAAAAATTTGAAAAAAATTATGAAAAAAAAAAATTGGAAAAAAGAAATGTTCAAAATTTAAAAGAAATTTAAATAATTAAACTACATCACTATGATTCTCTTAATGTTGTATGAGCCTATCTACCTTATTTTCAACTTATAAACTGCTAATAAAAGGTAAAGTACAGATGCTATTGCAACTAACTGAATTTAATAATTTTGCACAAAAAAACTTATTATCAGATTGGGAAATAGACAAAGAAAAATTCCATCTTGTCTGTCAACATTATGTGTATAAATGTTTTTTTTCCAATTCAAAGTTATTTCACTTTTAAATCAAATTTTTTTATTAGATTTAATTAGGTTCAATTTTAGCATAGCTTTCATCACAACAGAAAATTTTCAGGAATTAATTAATATCCATTGCATCATCCATTTAAAATGCATAGCAATTCAAATAGCTCAAAGAATATTTCGGATTGTATTCTGTTTAAGTTTAAGAATAATATTTTGTTTAAATTTAAGAATGAAAATTATTCCAGAAAAAACAAAAAAAAAAAAAAAAAAAAAAAAAAAGAATAGAAAAATGGAGAAATAAAGAGAAATAACTCACCATTATTTGCTTGCCAGTTGATGAAACTAAAGTTTGAAGCTCTGATACAAGTAGATGAATAAGATTTAGCAGTGTGTTTATATGTATATATTTCTTCTAGCTGTTGCTCATCATCTGTGTAATGTTCAAGGCTTCTCTAAGACAACATAATATCCTCCAATACAACCCACACACACACACACACACACATACGCACACACATACATACATACATATGTACACAGATACACGATATAGGCACAACTGTTACTGCCCTATGTATGAAATAAGTAAGTGATACGTGAAGTACTAAATTGTTTGACTATATTCTCATCTTTCTCATTTAATTAAGACTGCAGCATTTTTACCTTTATCACTTGAATACAATGAATCATCATGGTATATGTTGCTTATAGTGATTATCAAAAATAAACAAAAAATGTTGGTGTACAATGTACTGAACGGTGAACAAATCAGAATGCTCGAATCCGTAATGATAATCTTAAAGTTTTAAGCTAAATTAATCCGAAATTCAACTTTTGCAAGTTTTATTAAAAAAAAAAATTCTGGAGGCATATGTGTCATTGAATTGTTAAATGTTTTTCTCAAAAAAAAAAAAAAAAAAAAACATGCGGAGCAAGAGAAGTTTTGCATTCAAATACAAGTTAAGGAAATTCGATCAAAGAATAATAAATGAAAGATAATTTTGTAAAATTTATGGTTGAATTAAAAAAAATCTCATTCTTAGCTATTGAATGAAAAATAATAATTTAATGTTGTCAATGATCGCTGCCGAAATCCATATATATATAATTATAGTGCACTGCAAAGTGTATCAAATTCCACCACTACAAAGTTCAATCAATTAAAGCTATACCAAATAAATCATCATCATCATCATCATCACCACCATCATCATCAACAATCATCATCATCAACAATTATCATCATCACTAATCACCATCATCACCACTAATCGTCGTCATATCAATAAATATACACAATTTCTTTTATTGATTATTCTTAAGCTTAACTTTTTTGCCTAAATTCTTACTTAGAAAAATTTTCATATTAACAAATACTAAATACTTCAGTAATCGATGATTTCACTATTTTGTTCATGTATAGTTAATACTTTTTATATGCTTCCTAACTGAATAAACAAATTCTTCTTTATTACATTTTTATTGTTTTCGAAAATTTCAATCAATTTAAGTAGAGAACGAATTATTTTTTCATACTTCATCGTTTGGTTTTAGCTAATTCCACTGAGATCAGTCATAAATTATTTTTCCGCTTAATTTCTCAAAAAAACAAAATAAACCCGTTGAAAAACTACATTTATCATTGTGTCACATGAAATCTTCCAATACATTTTAAAATTTGCATTAGGAAAAAGAAAAAACCAAACTTAGAAAAAAAAATCCAATCCCTGTCCAATAGAGCTCTTAAAATTTCAAATGAAAAATTTTTAAAAGTAACGAAAAAAATCATAGATCAAATGTTTGGTGACAAAATTTTTGATAAAAAAACTATAAACAAATGAAAGGAAATTGTGGATATTGCAATACGACATGAACAGATAAGTGAAAATGTTCGGAAATAGGAAAAAATTATTATTCCAGAAAAAACAAAAAAAATTAAAAAATGGAAGAGTTACTTACCATTATTGCTTGCCTGTTTTTGAAACTCAAATTTGAAGCTCTGATACAAGTAGATGGATAAGATTAAGCTGTGTTGATTGTATATATATTTCTCCCAGCTGTTGCTCATTATTTGTGTAACGTTCAAGGCTTCTCGAATACTCACCAATACAGCTCACACACACACACACACACACACACACACACACACACACACACACACACGATATCACAGATACAGACACAACTGTTACTAACGTATGTCTGAAATAAGTGATGTAAGATATTGAATTATATAACTATATTCTTACCTATATCATTCAATTATATGACTGCAGTATTCTTACTTTCATCATTTAAATGTAATTATTCATGGCTTATTCTCCTTATAGTGACTATCAAGAAATAAATAAGAAATATCTGATATGCAATGTATTGAACGATGAATAAATCAGAATGCTCGAATTCTTAATGATAATCTTAAAATCCTAAACTAAATTCGAAATTCAGCTTATTTCCATGCAAAGCAAGATTGTTTTTGCATGCAAACAAAAGCTAATGAAATTTGATCAAAGAATAATAAATGAAAGATAATTTTGTAAAATCTATTGTTAAAATAAAATAAAAAATCTCATTCTTAGCTATTGAATGAAAAATGATAATTGAATATTGTCAGTGATCATTGCTGAATTATATATACAATTATAGCAGCACGATGAAGTTCAATCAATTCAAAGTACACATCATCATCATTACCACTGTCGCTATCATCACCAATCATCATCACCAATTATTATCATCATACCAATCATCATCTTGTCAATAAATATATGTCTGATAAGTAGTGCCAAGCGAATCCAGTCGTATGCGGATTTTTAAAACTAATCATTTGTAATGATACAATCATTCTACAGTTTCGTATTTGCAGCATAAAGCTTTCATCACTTTGTTTTTGTCACAATATTATTTTCTTGATCAACCTATTTATCAAAGTTTATTTTATGATTATCCTTAATTTAAAATTCGCCGTATAGAAATCCTTTAGAAATTATTCCAATAGTGTTATCTTAGCGGGCAATCAACTTTTTCGGATTAATTTCAACGAAACATTCAGAAAATCAAGTAAAGAAATTGGGCTACTGTTATAAATGCGATGGATTTGGTTTTTCACGAAATTTGTCGAACGGTATAAGCAGTAGTTTTTACACCGTTTATCTTTATCACCGATGTTATTTTGTCTCGTTTATTTCGCTCTGACAAAATAATATTCCTCAATAGTAATTGTTTTTTTCAGGTTATTCAAAGGGTAATTTTATTTGAAAATTCATATGAATTGTCTTATTCCCTACCAAACAGTTTCACCATCATTAATTTGCTTAGTTTCATTTAGCCGAGGTATTTTACAATAAAGTCAGGCGGTAATTTTAATCCAACAGTTGTCACCAGTAATTGTCAACAATATTCATTAATTTCCTTTTTTTGCTGCTCTGTTGTAAAATAATCTCACCAACAATAATGAGAAGGAAAGAATTCAAAGACTATTCATTTTTATATATCTGACTGAGGTCAATCTGATTGGGGTCAATAATCATTACTTGCAAGAAAATTCACAGTGTGATGCTGTATTGTATGCTCTCTTTAAAATATTCGATGCATTTAATTAAGTGCTAAATTTCATTAATCTAATTAAATCCTACCTAATTAAAATTGGAAGTAAGATTGATTCTTCTATTTTTCATCGCTTTAAATACAAGCTCTTATTTTTTTAAATTAAAATTTTGTCAGTTTGTACCTTTTTGTTGCGAAGCGCGAAATAATTTATAGCATAAAATTGATAACGAAATATTTCGTTAGTAGAAATTTGTGGTATGAATATTGTTGCTATTTGAATAATTGTCACATTTATGAGATTAAAGATTATTTATGATATTTTTAGATAAAGAATTTATCACACCAAGGATGCTTTGTATGCTTAAAGTGATGAATCGTTTACCTTCTGTCGTGTTACTATAGTGTGACCATGTTTCTCTTAGTAATAGTATTGTATAAATGCAGTACTACAAGTCGAATAAAATTTGTATCTTAACCGAACGACAAATTGTTCACAACATCTCTGTTGATATCTTCTCTAAAGTTTCAAGCATTTTTATCTCTTTTCAAAATATATCAAAATATGATTAACAGGATTTTCAGGACATTTTTGCTCATAATCATACAGTTCTGGGCTAATTAGCTAAAATTAGGCAACATTAGCCTTCCATAAGAAAAAATGAAATGGTCGTTTAAAAGAAAATGTTATTCATTAAAAAAACCCAATTAATTTAAATTTAGTGAAAGAGTCCTTTTAATAAAAGGAGATTGTGAATGCCACTCTTATATTATTTCCAATATTTACAAAATTTTTCAGAAAATAATCATTTGGCGATCACTGTAAAATGAGCAGCACTGAATTCAAGGACAGTTCGGCAGATATTTATAATGAGAGCAGAACTGGTAAATTTGTAGAAATTATTAAGTGTAAATATTATTTATCATCTAGCATATATCATCATTAGATTCACTTTTATACAGATAATATGGTTATTTCGGTTTTGATTTGTAAGAAAAAGTTTTAATTTTTAAATGAAAAATCATAGTGGAATTTAAGATTACTTTTATCATTTAAATCTGTCTATTACTCAAATTAATGGGCAGTGTCTGCTAAAACTTCAGCGGCATAGATGGTTTTCTTGTTCGTAGTGACAGTTAAGCTGTCATCTGATAACTTGATTTAAGATGATTAACTATCATTTGCATAGCTGTGATCTGCATCCATCAATACTTTTTTTGCAAGCATTTTGTCATTTCTTGAAAAATTTATGCATTTAATTTATGTTCGTTTAACAGTGAAAAACTTCAAACGGTATAAATTAATCCATTTAATTTACTCTAATCGTTGTTTTTATGGAAGTGTTACAAAGTATCATATCTGCCTTGTTTTGGCGCATTTTTTTACAGTAAATTTTGCACATCTTCAACAGATGTTGGTCTCTTTGAAATTTTTTCAGGAAAATTTTAAACTAGCAAAAAATTCATGCTTAACCGATAGGCAAATTTATTTTTTCCAGACAAATGAAAAAAAATTTATTATTCTAGACATGAAGAATACAAGTAATGTTTTATCGAAATCATCAGCAAAACGGAATTGGAAGATGATACGAATATTAGCTTCTTTTTGGTATGAAAAAAAATTTTTTTTTGAATACGAATAGTATTTAATATGATTCTGCAACATTTTTTACGAGTTTTGTCAATAGGTATAATGAAAAGTCTGAATTTGAAATTAACTTCAGAACATGAAGGAGAGAAATTTAAATTTAGGATATTTGGTTTATGCAATAATTACGCATTTGTGATTATGTTAAGTGCAGCTCAAGATATTCTTGAACCAGAACATCAAAATGCAACAAATTTGGAAACGAAATGTCTTGTAAATTTTTAATTTGAAATGATTTTGTTAAAAAATAATTTTATTAGTAGCTAATTAAAATGTTTGATTGTTGATTTTTTTTAAATGATAATATTATAATTAATATTTTAGCATGTAAAACATTCGAGTTCAATTTCCATTTCTTACCTATCAATTAATGAATTGATCATTTAACAATCCTTTGCCATTTGTCTTTTTTTCAGGATAAAATAGCTTCTCGTCAGTGTACAATTATAACAACCGGAGCAGTTTTATTAGCCGATATATTACCGTGTTTTTTTGTTAAATTAACGTTTCCATTTATTATACAAAGGATGCCATTTGGGTAAGTTACTGCATGCGATTCAAATATTCAGGTAAGTGTTTGCATGCGATCCAAACATTTAGATAAGTATTTGCATACGTTCCAAAAAGACGAGTAGATATGGATTTAAGAGCCAAATAAGCATAAAAATTTTTCAAAATTTCATTCAGGATGAAATTAAATTTTTTGTCTTTTTTTTTGAAATCCAAATATGAGTAATTATTATTTGTAGGATACGTCACTTCATAGTATGCGTATTACAAGCACTCAGTTATTTAATTGTTGCTTTTTCGCCAAATGTTGTGTTGTCATTAACAGGTTTGTTACAGTAGAATGAAATTTTTTAAATAAACATTCGGTTAATTGGATAAATATTGTTGACATATAAATAAGTATGCTAACCTTTGTTTATGCAACTGAAGCATAAAGTTCGATTCATACCTTAATAAAAAATTACTATAAATGTTTGCATACAAACTTTTTTTTTGATGATTAAATATCTCGAAATTACATTTCAGGAGTAGCATTTGCAAGTATTAGTTCAGGTTTCGGTGAAATAACTTATCTATCACTGACACCCTATTTCGCTAAGTTTGTTTAATTACTTTTTATCTTCCTCCTATTATTTTCCTCCCAAAACTTTCTCTATACGGTGTGAAAAGAATTCTGTAACAAATTTATAAGACATAAGTTAAATTTCGTGTCTTAGGAACGCAATCTCAACATGGTCATCAGGTACTGGAGGTGCAGGATTAATAGGTGCTCTAATGTATGCTGTACTAACAGAACCTTATTTCCTCAATTTATCACGACGAATAACACTTTTGATTATGCTTGTTGTACCAGTAATATTTTCCTTAACGTAAGCTTCAAATTTCAAAATAAAATAGTTTTCATTTTCATGCAAAACTACCGCTAAATAATTACCACTCAAATGATGCTAATCCATTTATTCATTGAGATTTTTAGATTAGAAATGTAATGTATCATAAAGACATTCATCTTCTAGTTGCAATGAAATTGAGGAATGCTTGGCCAAAGTTATGGCCAAATTGAGGAATGCTCGGACAATGATTAGTTTTTATTACTTGATCAATCGGCAGGATAATTTTGAACATTTTAGTTAAGCATGTAAGTTGATTTAATAGTTGAAAAAATTTTTTTTTTTTTTTGCAGATACTGGTGGTTACTGGTGTTACCTGACTCGATATATAGAATAAAGATCCTGAAGCCAAGTACTTGGATAGTGCCTAAAAAACGCTTATGTAAAATCGCTTTCGATGATATTTCCAGTATGGAAATGGTAAATAACGAAAAGCCTTCAGTGCAACCAGAACAAGTCAAACAACGGATATTATCCTTTAAGGAAATGTTACTTATAACATTTGTAAGTTATGGAAAAATTGCTGTAAAATTTAAAAATTTTAAAAATTTTAGAAGAGATTTTAGAATTTGAATAAATTTAATCTTTTTTTTTCAGTCATTACTACGATTCATGATACCGCTAATGTTCGTTTATTTTGGTGAATATCTCATAAATCAGGGTATTTTACAGTTGATAATTTATCCATGTGACAAAGGATGGTATCTTACACCATTAAGTCAATATCGTTGGTATCAAGTGAGTCTATATTTCATTCAGAACTTTTAATTATTGCAAATAAAACTGCAGAAGATTAATAGTGCTTCAAAATTTATTTCAAAATTTTGAAATGATGATAATTTTCAGGCGCTTTATCAAGTTGGTGTTTTTATTTCTCGATCTTCAATAAACATTATTCAATTACCTTACTGGGCTTTAGTACTTCTACCAATACTACAGGTTAATAGATTTAAATCATCCGTTTAAAAATTCTTTTTGCAGAAAAGCCTACATTTATTAGTTGGATTATTTCGTTGTTGTGAAAATGTAAAAATTATTGTCCTAACTAAGAAATAATCATACAAGCAATCTGTAAACTATGGGAAAGATTAGCGATGCTCATTAACCTTAAGATCGATCAAGAAATCAGTATTCCATCGTGCATCTCTTATGTGATATATGAAACCTGAGCAATATTTTTTCAAAAAGACAAAGAAAATTACTCTTAAATTGACTAAGAAATAGGGGTATAATAAAATTACCTCGAAAAAATATTAAAGTTTTTTTTTTTACAATTTTAAGTTTCAAAACAACTCATTTTGTATAGAGTTTATAATTATTTATAATTCTAATATAATTATCTAATCCTGTCATTTACATGTTTCACTCCTGTTCACTTCATCCTCATTATCATTTATTTCCTTAACCCGTACAAGGTTAATCATATACCTAGACCTTAGCTTAATTAATTATTGCACTAATTTCCTCTCTTATAGCTTATGAATGTAGTGGTCTTTTTCATGGAATCGCTTCACTTTTTTATTCCGCATATCGGGATTCTGTTTTTGTTAATCTTATGCGAAGGATTATTTGGCGGTTCATCTTACGTCAACACATTTACTTACATACACAATTTTGTAAGTTTCAAAGCATTTTATTTGTGGTAAAGTTTTCTCGAATCAGTAAAATTATATCCATAATTTTATTAAATTAATGAAAACCTCGTTATTTGCTCCAATTTTAAATTTTGTAATGTATAGCTGTGCAAATAAGCTTAATAAAATTTCGTACTAATTAAACTTCTAAGTTTATATCTTGCGAATTAGTTATTATGGTCATAGGAAGAGAGAAGCTAACATTGATAAAAACTGTGAATCGTCGCTGTACAAATTAATATCTCTTAAAATCAATTAACAAATTCTTAATAAATTGGGGTAGAATTTTTAGGCAAAACCGGACGTTCGAGAATTTGCAATGTCCATCAGTTCATTGGGTGATTCAATTGGTATTGTTGCTGCCGGATTCCTCTCCATTCCACTTTATAATTACGTATGTCAGACAAGCTTACCAGCAAGCATGCTAATTTAAAACTAACTTTGCCTAAGTAACATTCTAAGTAATTTTGTTAATACTTTCATTATTTGTTCATTCACTCTTTTGGGTAATTCATTACTTTTTTGTTTTTTATTTTTTGTCGTTGTTTTCTTTTTTTTTTTTTTTTTCATAACTAAAATAGTGAAGAAGTTCAACAATTCAGAAAATAAACTCACAGTAATCCAAGTAAATGAATTTGTCCATTTCATGAGCACATCCAAGAAGATTTTATCTGCTTTATACTTTCATTATAAAATCTATGATATTTACATTGATTTGTTTGCTCATCATGAAAATAAATATATCAGAAATATATTTCAAGAATTAGGTAATCTTGAAGGCGGGTGAACCCTAAAAATGGATTGATAAAGATAAAAATAAGTCAAAACCATGTGGTAATATCCTGCTTTAATTAAGATCCTGCTCTAATTAAATGGTTAATCGATTAAAGTTGAAAAAAATTATTAACAGTTCTTAATACGTAAATGCAGAAATACGTAAATACAGAAAAAAATAATTTTTAAATACAGGAAAAAATAAGAAACAGGTAAATACAGAAAAAAAAAGTAATTTTTCAAATTAAGAACGAAATGTCGAAAGTAAAAAGAAATTAACATTTTAATCATATACGATGTGCAATCCGTTACATTTCCGATATGTTATTCTCACAGATCTTATATTTAATAATTACTAGAAATAACAGTAATTAATTAATGATATTCATTTAAAACGATTTCTATTCAACAGTGCACTTTTTGACTTTACTATGCGAAGTTCAAATGCTTTTTAAAGAATGTGTGCAAAATGCAAGAAAAAAAATACAGTACAGAGATTTTTCAAGAAAACAATTAAAAAGTATTCAGGTGAAAATATACGAAATATTTGCTAAACACGAAGATATACAATGAATTCAGTTAGATAAAAGAGATTATTTATATAATCTTTTTTTCACTCTCTTATCCTTTAACTATAACTGCCTCCACATATATTAAGCTGAAGCATTTGATATCAAACGGAATCACTTGGTGCAGAACGACGCTTCTTTGGTGCCATTAAAAGTTTATTATAGAACTTTGCACATAATGTTGGTGACTGTAAAGGAGTTAAAAATTGATATTCCCTTCGGTTATCATTTGGTCTGATTCGATGATCTGGAGCTGCAGCAGAGACCTGTCTTAATTCACCTACCGCTACGTTATCTTCAGGCATATTTCTGATAGAACGATTTCGTTCTCGATAGCCTGAAATATCTCGGACTGTTTTGAAAGGATTTTGTGAAGCCTTATTTAAAATGTGCTTTAAAGCATCTGAAGCACTTGAAATTAATGCAAAAGAGCTTGAAGATAGAATAACAGGAGCATTAGTTAGAGATGGAAAAATTGTAGGACAATGTTTCGAAGTATGTTGAATATTCAAATTAGTGGAAAAATTTGACTGTTTAGCATCTGATACATTTTGTACTCACGTCTATTTCGGCCATAAATCTGAAATAAATAAAAAACACTATATATAATGAAATGAATTCTTAAACAATAGACTTATTCTAGATTATCTCATTTTATAGTAATTTAATATTCTTTTAAATTTGCCTAAAAAACATTACAGTAAATTATTAAAATATTTTTTTCACATTTCAATGCATACTCTATTTAATCGCCGAATACCAATGTTCTTCCTCAATTCCCGAATAATAAAGTTCTTCCTCAATTCCTCTATTCTCCGATTTTCCCTTCGTTTGGATGAATTTCCTTCATTCCGCTTAATTTTACACTTATTTTCATTGTTTCTCTTACTTTGTTCATGTTCCATTTCTGCAAATTTTAGGTAACGATCGATTTGATAGTTTTAATGATGACAGAGAAGAAGGAACAATTGTATGATAACGAAATTCTTCCAAAGATTAAAATTAATTATTAATATCAAATGATTAAATGTCATATATAATAGAGACAAATTTCTGATTTAGGCGAATCGTGGTATCCGGAAGAAAAAAACACATTTTATCCAGTACACATACTATATTTTTCCCCATAATTTAGAATAATGTTGAGACTAAGATCTTAAATTTCATGCTATAAATTAGAATTTCCAGATAAGAGATATTCAAAAAAGAATTTTCTTTCTTCCTTTCAACGATTAACTTGATAATTTTAAAATTTCGGAAATACTATTAGCTTATTAATTAACAAAAATAATGAATATATATATATGTGTGTGTGTGTGTGTGTGTGTGTGTGTGTGTGTGTGTGTGTGTATATGGTACAATATGAAAAAAAAACGGGAATATTGCTCACCAATTGATCATCTTTATGTATCAATTTTCGACAAAGCAAAAACACACATATATATATATACATTAAACAGCAAATAGAATGATTACAGTGATTTGCTGATTTTTATGGGAGATAAGGCGCCATAAAATATTTACCATTAGATTTTATTCTTATTTTAATAACACTCTATTAATGAACAATAAATAGAATTACCTTACAACGAAATTTAGTCGAATATTCTCAGGATGAAAAATTGATTAAATAAACTCAAATAATCCAATATTTTGGATGTTGTTAATGAAAATCTATAAAATGAAAAATGAATTTCAATTGTTTTATTGAAAGAAATTTGTCAAATTCAAAATGTTCCAAAGAGAAATCAAAGAATTCCAAAATATTCCAGAGTATTCCAGAGAGTGGAAATGAGAAAGTTTGCATTTCTGTACATATTTCTTCTTCATTTGTACTTTTTTTTGAAATTTTAAGTAAATACTTACTTGTATATATTGTTTAATATCAAACAAAACTACGCGTAACTGAAATGTAAAATTAAACATATAATCAATTTGAAATGAAATTGATATTTGTACGAAATTTAATTAATTAAAATATCATTCCAAAATGTTAAATGAGAAAAAAATATGTTAGAATAAATAATAATAATAGTTATGTAATACTGTAAATAACTATATTCACATAGCGAGGAGTGTTGGAGCAGTGAAGTAATGAAGGCAAAGTTAGGTGGACTGCGAGACCATCGAATGAAAAACAGGTGAGTTATCCCATTTAAAATTACTTACGTAAAGACCTTCCCTCTTTTTTATCTCATTCTCTCTCTCTCTCTATCTCTCTCTCTCTCTCTCTTTATCTATCTCACTTATTGCAGAAATTACCAGAAAGTACCACAGTTTGCAAGTTCCAATCATAGAATTATTTTATTTATGAAAGATAACTATTTTATTCATGTAACAAAAAATTAATTTTTCAATTTTGGAAATAAACTTTAAAATAAATTCGCGGGAAAAATTAGACCAAAAAATGATATCAGAGTGACCTCAAATTGTACGATTGCATAACGACAATTAAAGAGCATTGATGTCCACATAATAAATAACTCTGACCAACTATTGCCTATGTTAGAGTGTAGTAACTCTTGCCATTAGCAAAAATAACACATTGAGTAAGGATTAAGCAAAGGCGATTGGTCATTGATGATGACCATAGAGATTGTTGCAAAATGTTGCAAAGATATTTAAATGTTAAATTAGGGACCGATAAATACAAATGACCGAAATGAAATAACAAATTTGATTTTGGATAAAAATGATATTTAAAAGTAAATTTATCAAAATAAATTTGTGAGGGAACTGTTAGAAAAAAGGCATTTCAATAAACTGAACTTTTAAAAACTAAGAATTTAAAAGTTAAAAGAAATAAAAAAAAAAAATTGTTTGTTAATTTGATAAGATTTTTTTTTCTTTTTTTTTTTTTTTAACGAGCTAAAGATTTATGTTATAAGGAAAATTTTGTAGTTTAAGATAAATAATTCTGACCAATAATTTTTAAAGCATATAAAAGTTTTTCTCATTTGATTAAATAACATTATTTGAAAGAATTTGCTGTGAAACTTTTTAAAACTTCAAAATTTACGAAATTTCAATTTGCAAATGCAATTTGGAAATTATGGGAACAAGTGTATTTCACGTAACTCTTCTCACTGTCCATTTACGTGTCATTCTTAGATGCATTTTGATATGCTATGGATTCGCGCACTCATTAATCAGTAATATGGAAAGGATCAGGCAACCATTGTGCGGTTGTGAGTTATGCTGACAGTTGCGACAGAATCTGCCTGTACATGAATTTTCGACAGAATCTGAATGCATATGCTTTCGACAGAATCTATCTACCATGCCAGGCATATCTGAATCGGAGAATTAAAGTATATAGTAGATGAATTCAGGCCAGTTTCTACGTACACTTGTGCTCAATCTAAAAAATGCATTGTGCAAACTTGAAGAATCTCCGTTCACGAAGCCTAATCAACATGAAAATTCACTAGAATAAATCTTAATTTCTATCTTTCATGTCTTCTTACGTACTTTTAGGCTTTTCTACGTATGTTGTTTCAAACTATGTCACGTTTATCACGTAATTACATAGCGTTCACATAAGACGTGAGGTTTCATAACGTCTCTTCCCTTCTGATTCTTCATTGTCCACGTCATTCAATCGAGGACAGTTACAGAACGGTAAGTGCGCGCGGTGGGAGAGATGGGTGAAAGTTTTTACAGAGAATTACAGTAATAAGTAAAGAGTAGGAGGAGAGAGGAAGTTTGACAGAATGAAAAGACTGCTGTAGTAGAGGAGACAATAGAGATGTTAATTGTAATTTCGTTTAAATTTTTTATTTCTAATTTATTTACAGCAAAATTTTTTACTTGCTGTGAGGTTTATTGCTATGGTTAGTTGTGTGCATAGCTTAATGATGTAAAGTCATTAATTTTATTTAAATTTTTAGATTAATTTTTTAGAACAAATTATTAAATCCCCATGCCTACATTACCACTGTTAAATCCAAACGAGGAACGTGTTGAAATTTTCTTGACAGAATTAATGAAATTTAATTCTTGCACTGGAAATGAAGGTATGATGATATTTTCATTTGTACATAATTAATATCAATTCTATATTATCTTTGCTAATTTTTTTGATCAAAATTTGATGTAAAGAAACAAAAATAAATTAAATAATTTATGTACTATACTACTTTCAATGGATTTTTTTTTTTCGGATAATTTTATTAATTAAAAATATTTCAGAAGACTTATCAGCAGCTTTAACAGTATATTTCAAGGCTACCGGATGGAATGTATTACAGCAACCGTTAAAAAGTGATCCAACGCGACACAATCTGCTGGTTACTAAGAATCCATATATAGCACCAGGTTAGTTGATAAAGATGGTCTATGATATGAAATTTTTTGGGAATAAAAAAAGTGCGCAATTCATTTACAATTTTAATTTTTATGAAAAGAATAGAAGGATTAATAGATATTTTTAGAAAGAGTTTATGTATTTTATCACTGTATAATGTGATAATTAAAGTAAACAATTTAATTATTTCAGCAACTTTATCCATATTAAATATTTTTGAGGACCGCGGTATGTGTTTAATACTCATATGGATACAGTTCCACCATACATACCACCAGCATACGATGGTACGAAAATAACAGGAAGAGGAGCTAATGATGCAAAAGGTTAGTAATTGGTAGTTTTAAAATTATGGTAGTTGCTCTTTTTGAATCCAATTCTTTCTTCCCTCTCTTTTTCTTTTCCTGTCCCCTTTTCTCTCGTGACTGTTTGAAAACTTGTTGATCGGAGAACTGAGAGCAACTAAGTGGAATAAATGATTAAAAAAATCTTAATATTTAGAAATCATAGTATTTGAATATTCGAGGATTATTCATGATCTCGTTTTCTGTTTTTGACTTAAGTGAGCTCAAATTTAAAATTTTATTTAATATTTTGCAGGACAGTTGGCAGCAATGATATTTGCAGTCCAAAAAATTGCGAAAGAGGATCCAAATCTTGCCGAAAATATCGGTCTGTTGCTGGTTGTAAGTGAAGAACTTGATCACATTGGCATGGTGGTATGTTTATTGCAGAATATCTGCAAAATTCATGGATCATTTACTTATCTTTGCTAAGAAAATTTTTAAAATATCGCTTAATTCTTCTTCTTAATTCCCCTTTCATAAGAGACGGAATGGAAGGAATGAAAGAGAAAAAAAGAAAGTTCAGTCACAGAAGGCAAGGAGTATGTGAGCTCTGATTACTTCTTCGTTGTCATTTGTACATCATTTTTGCTGTTTTTCAGGAAGCAAACAGTCTAGGATTGGTTCCGGAATTTTTTATGATCGGTGAACCAACTGAATTAAAATTTGGTCGTTTGCAGAAAGGAGCAGTGAAGGTAAGTCACACTGTATGAGGTGAAGGTCAGGTCAAATTCTGGGAAATTTAGTTACTAATTTTCAGTATTCGAATTTCGGACATAGGCATCAAAAGTAGCAGGCTTATGATAGCTAGATTATACGATGGCTAGAAGTTAAGAAACAGGTCTTCTGACATCCGTAAGGTGCCGAAATTTCAGGAAAGTGATTCGTGGCGTCAGTAAGTTTTCTTGCTGCTGGTTTGGCACCCAAATCTAAAATTACACTTTTTTAGACGGTAATATATTAATTGCTCATTAAGATATCTCACAGACTCCAAGTTATATGGGGTGATAAATTTAGTAAGTTATAACTTACTGCACAGGTTTCCAAAAATACAGGAATATGCTTGGGAGATAATGCTTTATTGACCAGCCGTGTTGATTGAATTAAACTGTAACTTCTTTGGAAATTCCAGAAATATCTCCATCGTCAAGGAAAAGGCGACCCTTGTCCATTGCTTGTTCGGCCTTTCATTCAATCAGACTTTAAGTTTTCAGGTTCAAAAAGGCCTTGTAATACAGACTTAGGACGCAGTCATTGTGAAGAATAGATTTGTTTTGACTAAACTTTAACAATAAAGCATATTATTACTTTTCATATAACCTCTAATATACTGTCACGCAACTTGATTACATTCCATCATGCAACTTGATCGCTTCCTTTTCAACTTCCTGTTTTCGGAGTGTTTTGGTTTTTTTTTCAGGTAATATTAAAAGTTCATGGTAAAGCGGCACATTCGGGTTATCCTCATCTGGGTGATAGTGCTATCGATAAATTGCTAGATATTCTGCATGATATCCGAACTCACGAGTGGCCATCAGACAAAACATTTGGTTTGCACCATTTATTGTATTTATTTAATTTTAAGGTTTAGATTCAACGTTTGTTGCTATTTTTTAAGTATTTGTTTTTCAGAAATTTGGAGTATAATGCAGTTAATGCAGTTACAAGAAAACTATACTTTCCTTGTCATATATATTTTCTAATGAAAGCTTTTTGTAGTGAAATTTGATTATTCTGCAATCATCGTATTCCCATATCCAGTTTGATTAATTATTAAAATGATAAAAATGCAAGTGATTGACACCGTAATTTATGTTAGGATAATCAGTTAATTTTACTGGAGATCACTGGCTTTTTTTAAATGAAAGTACATTTTTATGATCAACAACCGTAAATATTGGTCTTATATCGGGCGGCGAAGCGTTAAACGCATTGGCAGAACATGCTTCGGCAGCTATTTTCTTCCGTGTAACTACATCTACTGCTGATATTTTGAAACAATTAGAAACTATTGTTGATGGACGTGCTAAGATTGAGCAGTCATTTGGCAAAAATGAACCAATATTTCTCTCAGGTATTCAGTTTTTCACCGCGGCTCAAGGCGTATGTACTCGATCTTTTTGGAATTTTTAGTGCTCAGTTTTCTATTTTTCTCTGGTTCTTTTTTTTTTTTTTTTTTTTTTTTAAATCTAGTAAATTGAAAATTAACTGAAATTGGATATTGTGTAATGGCTTAATTTTTATTTTATATCCGGTTAAGCTTGCTTTTTTCTAGCTCCACCACCACCTTACGATTCAGAAGTGGTGGCATTCAATACTGATCTACCTTATTTCATAGCTCGTGATAAACTGAAAGCAGCATATTTATTTGGAGCAGGCTCGATAACAAATGCACATTCTAAAGATGAGTACATTCTTGTGGAGGATCTTAAGAAAGCAGTTGAAATCCATATTTCTATTTTCAAGTATACTTTGAACGTTGGAAATAATTAACCAACAAAAATTTGAGTTTAGTCTATCAACTTTTGAAGTTCGGTGTCTTATAGAATCAAATAAAATAAATTTTATTTTGATAGTTTGATATATTTCATCTTTGTCTTTCTCTATTCTTTTTGAATATTTTTTCTGTATGTTTGTGATATTATAATGTACGAAATTGTAATACAATGGACCATTTTGCTTAGAATTTAAATTCAAATACCAGTGAAGTCGTATTCGTTCGGGTTCTTTTTCTTTCGATTCAAATTTTGACTTAAAATTATTAGAATTACCTCATCATTTCTAGATTGCCTCGTGACGTTTAGATTCAGTCTTTCGTTTGTTTCTGGCTTATTTAATTCTAATAAAACCTCATTATTTTAATTAAACTTGATTATTCTATAATTATTTCCGTATCCACTTAAGTTAGTTGATTGTGGTTTGTATACAGCGTGCATATTTGTTTAATTAACTCCTACTAGGTTCATCTATTTTTTAAAAATGTCCTATAATAAAATTTGTCAGAAATCTTTTTGCATTAGAATCTTCAGTGTTAGTTCAAGTTGAAAAATTTACTTGTCTCGAATGAAAAAGTAAAGATGCAAGAAGAAAACTGTGTAATGAGCCTGAAACCTAAGCATTCTTGTAATTTAAAGATATTAATTTCTGTAATGAGAAATTCATTACATCAATGAATTTTGTTAATAGTTATGAAAACAATGATATGTTGAAAGATGAACCCACATTATTCTTGAGAATTTTCAATACTAAAATACACGAGAAATCGTTTGAAACAGTTAATAAAGAATAAAAGGTTGAAAATTATCAAACTTATCACTAAGATCTATTAACTACTAGAATTTGCTTTATTTTGCATCACTTGCAAATAATTGCCAAATTTCTTTTCGGCTTCCATCAGTATACATCATTTTCGTTATTTCTTGTTTACAGTCGAAAGTTTGTGTCACATGTTTGGATCACATGATTTTACTTTATGGTTTACATCTTACTTTTTTCCATTTCCTTTAATAAAATAAGCTGGTTGGAGGAGACAAGCAATATCTCACAGTAATTAATCTCTTGGGACTTGTAGCAGAAAGTTACCAACTTTGTGTAATCTTTGGAAGAAGAAAATTTTTATCAGATTAACCAAACGTAATGGGAAGTATTGGAGGATTATTGTTTGTAAAATCTGTGAATATTTTGATAGTTTCAAGATATGGATCATAAAACAACACAGGCTGAGGAACTTGATGCGCTTGGAATGATATATCCAGATGAGTTAGAAATTGTATGCAATGAGTATCCCACTATCGCTGTGAAGATATCATTGCAATCTCATCAGGTAATTCTTTAGTTAGCATAAAATTACATAATATTATTTCAATGTATTCTGTGTCATCATCCTTTATTCGACGACAAAATGAATCGATTTTTGAATCCTTGAATCCTGAATCTGAATTTACGATGTCACATCAATATCATGTTATATGTAGCGCGGTTACCTACAGAATAGTTTGTCGAAATGAGAAAATTAAAGATTCACTGCTTTCACACTTAAAATTTTTTAATTTTAAGGGAAAAGAAGTTCCTTCAATATTTGAAGTAACATTAAACCTTCGGCTGTCAGCTGATTATCCAGATGTTGCACCAGAAATTGACGTGCTTGGATTAGAAAATACATTCAGTAATGAACGTATTGAAAGAGTGCAAAGGATATTGAGTGATGTAGCGCGGGAGAATCTCGGTATGCCAATGGTATTCACCATCATATCAACTTTACAGGTTCTTAATACTTTGCAGAATCAGTTTTCTCAGTAACCTAAAAAGTAATGTTCAGCTTTCATGGAGGAAAAGTAAGTATGGCACTTTTTCGACTTTGTTTATTGTTTTAGAAAAAAGATGGAAGGATGAGTCTTGGCGGTTATAATATCCCTTATGTCATCCGTCAAACCACTTTTTTTTGTTTCTATTTGTTCTCTCAGCTTCTCAGAGGGACAGTTCTTATGAGGATTAAAACATTTTATGTTCATTTTAGGATGAAATTGGACATTTAATAGAAGATTTAGAAAATGAAGAAATAAAAGCAGAAGAAAAAGCGGCAGAAGAAAAAGAAGCGCAGGATAGAAAGAAATTTGAAGGTTTTTGTTTATTTTTTGTTTTGATATTATGGCAAGATAGAATGGAAATATGGAAGTGTCAATTTTAATTGCTTTTATTCCATGAAAGTGTGAAAGAATTAAAGCCGATTATTTTAGCATATTCTCCATAAGGATTAGTGATTTCAGAAAGTTTTCTATTAAATTTTAAAGACAATTTATTGGCTGTTTGGCTGCATTTCAAAAATGTGTTTTGTTGCGTGTCATTATTTAAATAAGTGCAAAGATAGTATGCAACTGCAGATCACTCACTTTAAGTAAATTCGCTGACCTCTTCTTCATTTCATTGAAACCAATTAATTTGTAGCGCTTACTTGCTCTTGAGAACAAATCGCTATTTTGTTATCTTGAATTTAATCCCTTTAATTACTAAAGTTTTAAATAACTTTTATTTAAGAGGAAAAATTTTGTTTAGAAATTCGACCATAAAATTTCAGGATTATTTAAATTAATCCAGTAGTTATTATTTCCGCATAAGTAAATCTTCAAATTAGCCTTTATATGAGAAAAATTCAATAACATTAACAGAGTATTTTTAACAGAAAAAAAATGTAATAGTGAATGAATATATTCTGCTAATTGTCCATACAAAGTGGAAATAATGAATTCAAATTCATTTGTTGATCGTATAGGCCTTCATTTTATATTTTATTGACCATAGGAGTATTAAATGCTTAGTGTATGGAGTGCAATGTATTTAGGATACAGAGGTATTCGATGATTTTGTACGGGGAATGACAGGTATTGCTGTTTTCAACGTGTCTCCTACAACCACTACATTGCTGTGACACGAAATGACAAAGATAAACTATGTTTAAATACCATGCTTTCCCAGTCTCTCTTCATAAATCAACATTCTGTAATTTTTCTCTCTATTCTCTATCAATACTAATACTCGTGCTTCCATTACTATTTCTCCTGTTACTTTTTAATTATTTGAACAAAATCAAATTTTTGTTTCACGCCTCTCTAATTGCTGATTTTTTCCTTCTTTCTCTTATATATTATCCAGTTTTTCGTGATTGCTTTGTTTATCTTCATTTTCTTTATTTACTCTTCTGTTATTTCTTAAAATTATATGATTCATAAGAGAAAAGAATAATTTGTTGATAGATGGAAGATATTAAACTTTAAAATCTTAAAAATTATAAAAGTGATCGCAAATTGGATCAGTTTTTTAAAGAATTATAGAAATTATGATTTCAATGATATTTTATGAAATATCCTCGAAGTTCTATCGAATTTACAGGCACCCAAGTAACAACTGAAACATTTCATGCATGGAAGAAAAAATTCGACAGCGAAATGCGAGCTATCGAAAAGAAAGAGAAATCGGTGAAAAATTTTTCTCCATCTTTAAGTCTTAGCAATTGTCTTTGAATTTTTAATTTCTAAAATTCAAGCGAAACTTTCGGAAATTTCTAGAAATTATTCAGCCTTTCTTTTTCACATTTTTTTTTTAAACTTGCATGTTAGAATTTGACCATAAAATTCATTCATCAATAGTGATTCATAACATTTCAATATATGAAAAATGCATCAGCATGCGTTAAAAAATTGCATTTTATGGATTGTTATGAGCTAGAAAGATCAAGTTGTTTGTTTTTAAATCGATAAGAAATGAAAAGTCATTTTATGTTTTTGTGCTAAAGCCAACCTTTTTTTGGCCAACTTTTTAGCTGGGATTATTTTGGATTTTTTATTTATAGCAAGTTGCAAAACGTTCAAAAACAACAAATTTTTTGAAAATAAATTTCAATCAAAGATTTTAACATATTACTTAAAAAGCAATTAATTGGTAGAGCTTTATTACGAGAACATTTTTCTCCAAATTTTTACAAAAAGATGATGAGCTGTTTAATGGGGAATCATCTGAGTCTTAGGAAGCTTATTGCAATTCATCAACTTAGCATACTCTTTTTTTTCGAAAACTTTTAGAACTTTTCAAGAATATTGACTATAAACGTACCTTTAATTGTTGTTCAATAGAAATCGGAACGTATCTGTTTGCATAGGAATACTCTGCTACGAAATTCTGCGTCTATAGCAACAATTATTATAACGGTCGACCTTGAATATTGCTGTACCATTACTTCCCTTCATCTCAGACAGCAATGGAATGCTAATAAATTGTTGCTGATGAGTTTAAGAAAGTTAGTAAATCCGATTTTATTGACAGTATCAAGTTGTTTATTTCGATTTTATTGACACTATCAAGTTGTTATTTCGATTTTATTGACAGTATCAAGTTGTTTATTTCGACTTTTTTGATACTGTCAAGTTGTATATAGCAAATATCATTTCTCGTAGTTCTTTAAACATCTTTCATGCAACTACTATATTCTTTCTAAAAGTGTACGAAATGTATAGGAAGTTTTAATTTTCAGGTATAATCAGCACTAAACCTATTAATTAATTCATTAGATAGGTAATAATGAAAAGAAAAATTTCTGTTCGAAGTTTTTTTTCCCCCCTCAGTGAGAAAATTTTTGGTTTAAGGTTTTAGAATAACCAAAAATTTTTTTTTCTAAATTTGATTTTGGCTTATATTTATGGCAATTTTTATTTCGCATTATTATTAAATGTTTAATGAGTGATTTTATCAAGTATTAATTTTGACAGGAAAATAACTTCGTATTAAATTTACTACATTTACTTAAACATTTAAAAGATTTATTCAAATTTTTAAATTTGGAAGAGACTGCTGGAGACTGCTGACCATAGTTGATAATTGTTTTTAAAAGAAGCTCAAAGTATTTATAATATTTTTTTGTTTTTGTGGGAAATGATTTATAAATATGTATAGTATGGTAGTTCATAAAAGTTAATTTCTTTTCATGACGATAAACTTCCTTATTAATATGATGTACCGTTTTCCGAAGATTAACCTAGTTAGATAAAATAAAAAGTTCTCAATAGCACAGTGCAGTTATTGTGATTTATAATTAAATTTAATTAGTTCAAACAGATCCGAAAAATTTTTGGACTTTTCGAATATGCGATTTGAGTTAGTTGCATTTTTGGAATCAAGAAATTACTTTTTTCAGATTCATGAAATAGAAGGAAGTGGAAAATTAACAGGTCGACAATTATTCCTTCGTGATTCAACATTAAACTTATCCGATGTAGCACTAATGCAAGCAGCAGGCAATGAAATTGAATTCGATGAATCACTGTTTGACGAGGTCACTTTTATCAAATACCACTATGAACATTAGATTAAGAAATGGATGATTACATTGGTATTATTTACAAATATATCATACACATTCACATAATTTTACCAGAAATGAGTTTTTGGTAACATTATTGCAAATATGTATGTTCGAAACCAGTTTAATCACAAAAGGCTTTTTCACATATTTAGGAAAACTGATTACAATCCGGTTTTTAAATACTTATAATACTTAAAATATACAGCATAGGTGGTAGGGAGACGATTCTGTTTGGAAATGTATTAAAGATAAGTAATTGTGGAAGTCATCTACTTAGTAAAAACTTTGATAAGCATCGCTGTTTGTGAGTTGAATTCAGTGTTCAGTTGTTCAATTGTTTAAGAACATCTCAACATTTAAAAAAATACGGAATTGATTTGTTTTTTTCATGTTTTCTTTAGCATAGGAGCCTTTCTTTTCGCCTCTTCTAATCTTTTTTTAAACCACGTTTCCTAACTGGTTTGTTTTTTTTTTTATTATACTATATTTTAGACAGTAATATTAACTGAATGCAGTTTGTTTTATTGGCTTTTGTTTTGCTTACTATATTTTTAAACTTCGCGAACTCTAAACTATTAGAAACTTCAAAAAATTTTACATGGATAATTTGTAGAAATGCGCGGGAGTTTCAAGGTGAAATAGTCAGGGGAGAGATTTATCGATTGTTTTCTCAGATTGCAGTATTTGCTTAGGGATATTGCTCTGTTACCTTTTTTTGTGGGACATTTAATTATAAATTCAAAAATAATTTAAAGTTCATCAAAGAAGGCAAGAGTTTTTTCACCATTAATGATGGAGCAGTAATTGAAACATGTATGTTATATAAGTGCATAATTAATTCATTAGTCTTTGTTTGGAAAATAAATATTCATTTCTACA
This sequence comes from Mansonella perstans, assembly GCA_037074765.1. Classification (NCBI taxonomy): domain Eukaryota; kingdom Metazoa; phylum Nematoda; class Chromadorea; order Rhabditida; family Onchocercidae; genus Mansonella; species Mansonella perstans. The sequence goes on from JBAMDO010000160.1 coordinate 58,283, forward strand.
CAATATTGGGCATTTCAATTTTGAAAATATTTAGGATATTGATGACTTGGATTTCGGTGAAAATGACGAAGAGCAACAATGAAAGGAATTATTGCTTCAGGTGCAGTTATTAATGCAATTTGTAAACTTTTTTTTTATCTTTAAATTTCTTAAAAATTTCTTATCAGATTTGTTACAGATTTGTTCTTAACTTACATAACTTTTTAAACTATAATTTTTTCACGCTAGCACATTTTAGAATGCAAACTGCATGGTGAACCGGGTATTGTCATCCAGTTTTTTTTCGTCATTCTAGATAGAAATTTAAAATCATTCGTAAAAAACAATTTATTTGTTCGTGGTATGTTTTTTTTTTCATTGCTCGGAATTAATTTGTTTGGATTTGATTTATGTTTGCTAATTACTTCTTGTATTTAGTTCTTAGAGTTTTGAATTGTAGGAATGCTAGTATCATTGTGTAATTTTAGAAATTTCAGTTGTCAGCATTTAATTCTTATTGTAATTATTGTGTGATGTATTCTTTTTAAAAATTACACAAACAGTACATTCAATTCTATTACTGCATTTTCAAAATTTTCGTAATTTTTTTCAATGACTTTTTTTTTTGTGCTTCAGGGACAAATTTCTTCATGTTTTGTTTCCACTAGTATCAGAATTAATGCTTATAAATTTTTGTAGCCTAATTTGTTCTAATTTGACGCGATATTTTTCTCAAATATTTTTGATGATTTTTACAGAAGTGTATTTATCTTTTGATTTCTGTGGTTTTATAGCTCATTTATTTTTTGACGTTTATTCCATATTTTAGTAATTTCGAAATAGATCACATCTGAAATCTCTGATTTCAAATCTCATAGTGAGATGAAAGAATGAGATTTTAGATCTTATCTATGAAATTCTTATCCATAAATGGATCGTAGAATTTTTGAATTTTTAACATTCATATTATTTTTGAATGAAAATCAGTTAAAACACTTTAATATCAATTATAATGATTTTTTTTTGTTTTGATTGTTATGTATAATTAGTATTACGTTAATAATAATCAGCTGTAAAACTAGCTTTTTCCAAGTACTAATGGAAAAATTTGATTTTAAAATCTCAAACTGTAAAAACTCTTTGTGTCGAAACAAGGAATTAAATAATTGGATTTGGAATTGATGATTGAATATTATTGGGAAAGAATCAAAACTAATAATTCCTTAAATTATCAAATTTTAATGAAGTAATTTTGATGAGTTGATGAAATTGTTAATTTTCTTTTAACTTTATTCATCTTTTTAATATTAATTTCGTTTGTTATTGTGTTACTTTTGCGGTGATACTATTAATCTTTCTTATTGGTTTCTTTTTTTTTTCCAAAGATCGAGAAATAAAAGTATTTGTATGAATGAAAAGCATTCCTGTTGAATAATGGTTACTTTAAAACCGAAGTGGTTGTTTATACTTTTTTTTTTAATTTATTGTTCGAAAAATTTGCCTAACCAACATAATTCGAACTTTGGCTGAACGGACATCAATTAATAATTAATATTGATTATTGATAAAGTAATAACAATATGTTTCGATATTGCGGTATTGTTTTGATATTTGTTTGTTTAAATTTTAAGCGTATTACTACAAATTTGCTAATTGTGATTTAGCTGTCCTTGATAACATGTGTGTGATTACTGATAATCAAATGCAGTTGTTTTTTTTTATTATGGAATAATAGAATAACGAAATGGATTTTGCAAATTTTCTTTTACAATAGATTTATTTATTGAATTTCATGAACTATAGAACATGAACTAATTTATGAAGTCAAATCTTGTTTGGAAAAAAATAAAACTTAATTAGAAATTAGGAAATATCAATTACCATTGAACAGCTCATATGGCATACTGATAATATTCAAGATAATGATAAGGTGATTATCTACAACAACAAACTCTACAGGTGCATTGGTGCTGAAATTTATTTTCTTTTTATAAGTTCTTGAAAAAAGTTTGAAGCGCTGGAGATGTATTTTGAAGAGTGATAACTTAATAATTTTTTAGTCAGCTAATAATAACTTTATACTTGTTTAGTCAACTAAATTAACTTATGAACTTAGAAGAAAATATTTAAAATAACTTTTAATAATTCTGTTAAAAGTAATAAAATAGATAGATAAAGTAAAATACATTGTATGATTATTTCTTCTACTTTTTTTTTCTTTCATAGTAAGTAATGGTTAGATGCACTTTTTTTTTGTTGGCAATTCTAATCGCCATTTTTTTACAACTTCCGAAAAAAGTTATTAATTTCTCTCGTAAGGCGATAACTCTGAGAAGCTAGAAGCTCAGAATGCTTTATTATTCTTCAATAGCAGTTTTTTTCACCGCCAAATTTTGTTAAATTGCTTGATACTTATGAATTTATGGGAATCTAATTGTTTAATTGATTACTTTTTGCAAATCCGGTTTTTTTTTTTTTTGTTTTTTTGAAGTGTGTTATGATTGACGATGATGACTTTTTCTTGCATCCTTTGCAAAGATATTCCTAGAGCCGATGAAAAATGTCAACGGCTGTTATTTTGTTGCAGTAATTATAGTGCTCATTTTAAACATAAGTTAGGAAGAAGAAGAGAGTTAAAAAAAAGAAGATCAGAATTGATCTTCTATTCATACAATTGCTTTGAAAAAGAAATTTAAACACAAAATAGGCAGGTATTTCTGAATTCCGGTTTTTTGTTATATCTTTGATTTCATTTTGTTTTGATTTATTTGTTTGACAAAAAATATTCGAAATTTTAATGAGTGTTTTAATGTTACAAAAATAGTATATGTAAGATACTTTTTTCACTAATAATTTGGTGTTTTATAGGGTTTGAATGTCGTGGAAATCGGACGGTCCACCGTCCAGTCATGGTTCATATTCTCCGTCATCCGGACAGTATAGCTCAAGTGTAAGTTGTCATTCTTTTTACGATTTTGTAAATCTTGTGAGAATGGGTATTAAATGATGGATGAATAGTTATCAAAGACATTGGTAACAGAATTATGTCAAACATCGTAGAGTTCAAATATCTAGATATCTAATACAGTGCGCATCTCCTTTTGGTGATATCACAGCATACAGAATATTGATTCTAAAGATTTCAAAAGGAGACATCAGAAATTTCCAATGTAATGTTCCTATTCTTACACTTGAGTGGAGCAATAATTAATTAGTAAATAATATGGATCAAATAAATGACAATTAATTGAAAAACTATTTCTGTATTGTTGTTCCTTTTTTTTTTTTTTTCTAAAGTTCAGTTCTTTATTGCAGTCTAACGGTCGGAACAGTTCCGCTCGTATTTTTCAATCTCTGCATGCTGTACTTCCTACATTTTTACAAGTGACTTTATTTCTTGCTTCATTTCATTTCTTTGTTTCAAATAAGGCATCATTTTTTACGTCAATATATTTTAAATTATAGGATGGAAATCCTATGATCAGTTCAAGAAGAGCAGGATGCATGTATTGTTTATTAATTTTTCAAAGGTAGTTATTCCAGGTGAAATCGAAATTTGATTCGGAGTGGCGACGCTTTTCGCTGCAGTTTCAAGATAATAAAGCTCCCTCTTATGAAGAATTTCGTACATTGGTCGAGGGTCTTCACTCGTTACACAGTATACCTTTTACAGTATGTTATACAAGCCATTCTGGAGACCTCCTACCTATTACTAATGATGATGTAAGTTATTACTCTTCATAAAGATGTAAGAGCGATTTCGACATGAAAATTTTGATTTAGGGAATAAAATGGATGAAAATTTAGCCGAAGTGGAAAAAATGTTCATTTAGTTGTATACAATGCCTGTACAATACCTATCATTCAATGTAATACTTGTTTTTAAATTTGTGCAGAATTTTCGAAAATCTTTTGAATCGGCCCGTCCAATATTGCGACTTCTGATACAACGAAAAGGCGAATCTTGGGAAGAGAAATATGGCTATGGTACAGATACAATTGATCGACGACGCAAAGGATTGTCACTGTTAATACCGACAGTTTCTAGACCACCCAAAAGAACATATAATATTTCAAATCCTGAAGATTTCCGGCAGGTTCATCTTTGCTTCCTGTTCTATATCACCTCGATGCATTCATTCTTTTACTTTAACGTATAGTGTATCACTTGCATGTCTAATACTTCATAGTACTTCATCCTACTTTTTAAATTCTCTTTTCATTTACGATTCTATTTTAAGTTTGATGAGTGCTTCTAAATAAGTCTAGTTAAAATTTTCCAGGTATCTGCAATAATAGATGTGGACATTGTTCCAGAAGCTCATCGTCGAGTACGACTTTGTAAACATGGCAGTGATCGTCCATTGGGATTTTATATTAGAGATGGTAAAATTGTATAATTCGGTTGGATGCATTTCATGAATTAGTGGCATAGTTTTTTACATTCGGTTAAAGTTGTGTTTGTTAAAGTAGTTCAATTTCAAATCAGTAAAACTAATTCACTTAAGCATCGTTTTAAGCTTTTTTGCTTTAAATTTCTATCTTTCTATGTTTTCTCCTTAAATAATTTTAACTGGAGTTAAACAGGGGTGAAATTGACGGAATAAATTGGAGGTCTTTCAACTTTTTTCCGCTTTTGTCGTTTAGCAAAATAAAATTTAACATATTCTAATTTCAGGAACATCAGTAAGAGTGACCCCACAGGGTGTGATGAAAATACAAGGGATCTTTATCAGCCGTCTCGTTGAAGGCGGTTTGGCTGAGTCTACGGGCTTATTAGCGGTTAATGATGAAGTACTTGAGGTGAACGGTATTGAGGTTTGTTTTATAATGTTTTAAAGAAACTTGTCTTTCAAAAATAAGAGATAGAATAGTTATTGTTCATAATAGATTTTTTGCACAGTCACTCAATAATTTTAATGTTGTCTAGTCTTTTTTATATTTTATATTCTATGCATTATTTTCAGGTACAAGGCAAAACTTTAGATCAAGTAACAGATATGATGGTGGCAAATGCTCAGAATTTAATAATCACTGTGAAACCAGCAAACCAACGAAATACTCTCCAGCGTAACGTGCATTCACGTATACCCAATTGGAGTGAAACTTCCGAAGATACATTAATGGCGCAAAGGCGAGATAATAATAGTGATAAACATGGTATAAACGGGTAAGTTCTCAAACATAATTAAATGTGTTCCTCAATTATTTATTTGTTTACTAAACTTAGTTCTTGTTAACATCAACTTTTGGATCTCTTGAAGGCAAAAGCAATAATTTTGATATTTCATCTTTTCTTCAGTGAATTATTAAAAGAACACCGAAATAACAATGAGCTGAGTGATGAAGACTCAGATGAAGATATTGTTGTTGATCATACAAAGGGAAACACTGCTAATGCAATATCAGAAGGCCATCATCATCATAGGTACCAAAGAAATCGATAGATTCCATATGTCAACGATATGAACAGAATGGGATCATTTATTGTTTAAATTTTTTTTTTACTTTTTGGTCAAACCACATTACGTATAACTTTATTTTTTTCAATTCAGGGGCTCAAATAAAATTATTTCTTTGTTAATGGCAAAATCTCAAAATCTTTGAATTTATCTTTCAAGTTTGGAAAATTGAAATGTGTTTTATTTTTTCCCAAAAAGATTTTAATACAATCAAAACAATATATATTGTACAATGTAGAGTTTTTGTCCTTCCTGGATTGGAAATTTCGTACTCAATTATTAACTTTCCATTTGTATAAGTTATCTGTCATAAAATGAACAGCATTCATGTTAGACTAGATTGATTCTACTGTTTATTTCTATTCTCTGAACTGGCACCTTAATTTCACGGTCTATTTTTTGTTACATTACAATTGTAGTGCCTTTTCTTCATAATTTTCAAAATTTCCTAATTCATTTTGAATTGTATTTATTCTTTTTTTTTTTTTTTTTTAATAACAGGTCAATTCTGTGCACGTGTTTAATGTATTTCGAACATGATTTTTGCCTTTTATGAAAGTACATATTGTCTCTCATTTACTTCTAACCGTTCCTGTATTAAATTATTTATCCAAATGCAAAAGTTCTCTCTTATAAATTATGCATTATTTAAAATATAGCCAAGGACTGTTCAAAATTGATTGGATGTCTCCTTTGGTTGGGTCACGTTCCTCATAGTTCTAGTGCTTGCAGTGGAAGTAAAATTTTAAATTTTGATTACTATTATTGAAGCTATTGTAATTTCGTTGAGTTTGTATGTAATTTTATGGTTGTATAATGCTTCATATTTTTAAATACAAATATTTATATATGTAAGACTATTCGTTAGAAGTGTTTATTTTGCTTCTAATTTTGATGTAAATGAATTTTTCAAATTTTAATATTTATGTTATTAAAAAAAAAAAAAAAAAAAAAAAAAGAAAAAAAATGTACACTTACAATTTATATTCGTAGATATTTTTACCGAAAAATGCTATTACAAATTTGTGAATTTCATTACTTCTAAACGGCATACATATCCAATTCTGCCTTTATATAATGAACTTTTAAAAAGGTTATTTCCTTAGAAATACCATTTGCATCATTTTTACGAATCACAATTATTGCTCATTATCCTTTTTATTGCGCATATTTACCTCTGTGATACGAAAACATAAAAATAAACATCACTAGATTATTCATTATTGCAACGAATAAATAAATTTACAACAGGTAAGTTCCTCAAAATGTTACGTTTTTTACGCACTCGTGCGTAAAGAACGTAACATGTGCGCATCTATCTAACATCATCTGGAAATACTGCAACTTCCAAATAATCTCAGATATCAGTATCCGGGATACGAGATTCAAGTGGTCCGGTCTTTTGTTTTTTGCGTGATGACCCATTTAATATATCCTGCGGCCATATTATGCAAAAAATTCCCGAGAATTAACTAATTGACGGATTATTTTGGGGTGTCTCTGTGTTTGCTTTGCATTGTATGTTGAAGTGTTCCTGAAAATATACCGGTGATATTCTGTAGGATTATTCATTTTTCCCGCGAAAATTGTCTTTTCCGGTTGTTTCATAGTGAAAGAGAATGTATTTCTTGCATATACTGCAAAAGTTCGAGATTTAACAGAAGTTAAATGTTTGGAGATGAAATGATGAGCTTTTATTGGCTGAACAGTTGGAAAAAAGTGTTACGTACGTGAGGAGTGGAACGTTTATCGTTTATCGTTAATAAGTTTGTTTTACAGGTGTCTTCGTGATATTGAACATCCATAGCTAATCTTCCACTAATCCTTTTAAAGGTGAATTTTATACCTGTATTATAGCATTTTCTTTGCTGTTTATTCAATGGTAATGGATTCGATTTATTTGCCTTTTTCTATATATTTTACTTCCCCTAACATTCTGTTAGGAATTATTTCTACAGTGACTATAAATTTTTCGATCGTACATATTTAGAAGTATAATTTTTGCAGTTTTTCCAAATCAAGTTTTATGTCTTTTTCACAGTTTGTTTTTTTTTTTTTTTTTTTTTTGTAAATTGCATTTATAAGATCATTGTATGAGTGTTAGTGTATTGTAATTTGACTAAATCCAAAAAATGATATTCCAGCTTTATGCTCATTTATTTATTCTTTGTTTGGCCTTATCGTTCCCTTATCAATCCATTCTATCGTTATCGCCCATTTGCATCCAAAATCGTAAAAAGTTACATTCAAAGCCGTAACTATCCTACATGGACATCATTTTTTCTGCTCTATCGGTAATAACTATTCTGTAGAATTTATTATTATTTTTAACAAGAAGAAAGTATAGAAATATTGCGATAGAAATTTCAGGAATTCATTTTTCGATTTTATCATCGAAAAAATTTTTTTTGAACTCATTTATTATTTATTATTTGAGGGATGTTCAAGACGACAATTTTGGTGATAAACATTTCAATTTTGATATTAATGGCCATAATTATCACATTTTGAGGTATGTTATTGTTTCATTCTTTCAAAAATTGGTGCAGTTTTTTATTACTTTGAAGATTTTTTTTTTTTGTTTGTTTATAAATATTTGTTTAAAAGAAAAAAGCGCAGAGAGAAAGAGGAAAAATGAGAGAAGCAGAATGAATAATTGTTTGATTGATTATTTATTGATTTTTGTTAGTCACGTAATAAAATGCTGCTATTTAAAAATCAATTTTTATGTCTTTCCATTCCTTTTCATGTTGAAGATGCGAAGTTGTTTACGAACGCTTCAATATTTATAATTGGTAATTAAATTTTAAATGAGAGAACTAACTTCCTTTGCTATCATTTCAAATAAGCAGCAAAAAAAAATAATTTTTTGATAGCTTTCATTTAAATTATGAATGTAATCGCATTTTAATCGTTTGAAATAAATTTTGCATTGAATTTTATGAATTGTTTTGTAGGAAAGGAAACTTCACCAGTTTGTGTAATTGTTAAATTGGAGATAAATGTGAAATATGACCTTGTAGTTAAGAAGATTATGTCATTGATCGTATTTTTTAATGCCAATAATTATTCATCCTGTTGCTGTAAAAATTCACACTTTGTGGAATTCCTTTTAAATTATTCGCTCTTCTTATCTCCTCTATAAGTCTTTATGAAGAGCACTGTCAATATGCTGCTGGACAAAGGCAAGCGAATTTTCTTTGCTTTATGTTTTTTAAACTTTTTTGCATGCAAAAAGAAATTATTCTCAAATTTTTTGTTGTTATTTCTCCTTAACTTTTATGGTGTTTTGTTGAAAACTCATCGGTGCAGTATTCATCATCACTCTCGTATCTTTTCACACTTCTGCTGAATTTAATTAATTTTTCTTTGAATCATTAAAAAATGACTAATTTACATTAATCATTTCTTTTAATATTAAAAAGGATTGATTTCGGAGAACTACATGTTATATAAACATATATATATGCTTACTCTGATATCTGATTTTCAGTATTAAAAGATTTTTATTTTTTTTGATTCCAAAAAATTTACTTTTATGATTCTAACGAAAGATAACAGTAATGTGTATTTTGCTTGTATGAAGCTTCGAGTCAAAAATTTTTAGAAATTTTAATAATTTCTCATATTAATTTTTCATCCTAAATTACTTTACTATGGCTTGAATTCATCAAAGAATGTTTTCAGTTACGGTAATAATTTGTGATATATTGTATACGGTTGACAAATTTATGTTTTTATTTATTCTAATTAGTAGTACTGCTTATTGAAAAAATTCGCGAAAATCTGTATATCAGCAAAAATACTAACATTTTATATTAGATACATAGTTTGTTCTCACTATGTATAGGATTTCAGGGCGGATTTAGAAGCGCTATGGATTTTTTGTAATTCACATTTTGCCGCTTATGATTGAACTTTTTAAGAATGTTCATTATTTGAACTTTTCTTTATTCATTTTAATGTGTCGACATTGTTTATTAGGAGAAAAAGTGAGGAATTAACTGAAAGTTCAATGCCTGTGATTGTTGTTGTTTCTTTTGTGAGTGATAGAATTTTCATTCTAAAGCAATGTGATTCTTTCTGATGAGGAAATATTCTTCTGGTTAGTAATCGATTGAAAGTATAACTGTTTTGGAATTCAGTTTCCGGGAATTTTTTCCAAATGGAAGTCGTGTTGTTATTAAGGAAATGTTCCCTATTAGTTATAGTTTTTTTCTGACTTTATCTGCGGATGAACTTTTTTCGAACTTTTTGGATATTTAATGAAAGTTCAACTTTCGTATAGGTACACTGCATGCAATTAGAGTATTTTCCTAATACGCTTTCGTTTTAGTTTCTGTTTAAAATATTCACTTGAACCTATAACGGAACAGGAAAAGTGTAAAATTAAAAATGAACTTTTATGTACACTGCGTAACATATTATTGAAATTCATCTAGAATTTGAACTAAATACGAAACGTAGTCTTTGGTAAATTCAATCACACAACATCAGTTCAAGGTTTTTTTTATGGTTGAGCTGTTCCATTATATTTTTCATCCATTTAATGATGCTCCATTTGAATGAATAGATTGCACTATTTGAATGATTGCAACAGCATCCAGTTGGTGTTTTTGAGAGCTATATTCCACTGAAAAATCAAATAAAAGAATTGAGATTGAAAACTAAGAGATTAGCTTAATCGCAACGACTGAAGTTCCACCGTTAGTTAATATATTTAATTGATTACTAATTTGCTAATTTGTAAAGTATTCTATATATAATGTTGTCTATAGTATTATTATATTTTTACCAATGGTTCATGTAAGGGTATAAATTGCCATTATGCAGTTTACATTTTTTTTATAAATTATGGACTCCAAAAGTTTAAAACTAAAGACTAAAGACGTATTCGATTTTATAAAGAATAACGGACGAACAAAATACTAACTGCATTATTGTTTGCTTTTATTTGTGAAAGCTTTCGGCGCTTTTTCAAACTTTGATTTACCCTAGGAACTTTTTTTGCTTTATAATACTCGATATTGTGATACTTGTTATGTGATACTCATTAGTATATTACAATATACATCATATTACAGCATTTTACACATATGTTTGAACGTTGGTTAATTTTTTTAATATATGAACATATATGAATTTTGGTTATTTTTCGCTTTCATTTAAATGTATTACGTCGATAGTTTAACCGTGTAGATTCTTTTTTTTTTTAAGCTTTACATTTCCTCTCATTTCAGAATTGGTTGTTATCCTTATATCAAATATCATTGCACGAAAGCACCGTGGAAGGATTTTAGTACTGAAAACTGGTTGTATAAATTTATTACAGTGTTGAATTGCGGTAAGTTCTTTTTTCCAGTTGATTGATGTTTCTGAATTATATGACAGATCCAATTGAAAAGATTTTAAATTTCTAGTAAAAAGATGCATGTCTCCATTGATAAAAAAGATTAAATTTTTGTTAAATTTTCAACTCAGTGCTTTTATAAATTTGATTTGTAAAAGTATTTTGCAGGATTGCCTTGTCTGCTTTACGGATTAACGGCACAAGCTTTTATCCAGCATACTGATTATATTGTGGACAAAACTACGGGTCAGAAAGTTGCAATCAAATTTTTGCTTAAAGAATTTCACAGTTGAGGTAATTTCTACAAATTTTAAAATAGGGGACATTTTGATGCTTATATTATTTCTGCTGCATAAAAATTCTACACCATTCATAATGTGCATGTAAGAAAAAGGGGAACTCATTTTTATGCGAATGTTTGTGAGAGAGCACTTTTTGTATTGTTGGTACAGCTAAGCAACGTTCACTCTGGCTGTCAGACATTGCCTTTTTCTATCCTCTTTGTAGGCCTGTTATTCCTTTTCTCTAATATTTTATTTGTTCCATAGCTCAAATCCTGAAATTTTATTGGAATGTGTTCGTGACATAAATGGTCGAGATTTCGTTTAACTTTAAAAAAAATCTTTACATACACTTTCAAGAACAAGTATCTGTAGTACGAAAGCCTTCAAAGAACTGTTTTCGGATGGGACTGGATTTCTTCAACAATTTTTCAATTTAAAATCTTATTTTCATCTGATTTGCAAGTTATGCTGATTAAAACAGTTTTTGTTTTTTGTTTTCCCTGGAGTTTGATTTCATATTTGTTGATGGGCCAGATATGTTTTTACTGTGAAGGCACGCGCATAATATATTTAAAAAAAGCATTTAAATTGTCTGGAAGGTTCAGTATTGTTATGTTGTTAAATAGGACTTCCAAGTCAATATCAAAGGATAAGCGTTGCTTGAAGTGTGGTTTAATCGTCGGGATAGTTTAGTTTTTTCTCAGGTGGAATTTTAATTAGATCTTCTTCATCGTCAAATGAATCTTTAGTATGAGGAAATAGTATATGTCTGTTGCCGCTTTTGATAAGAAGTATTTGTGATAAGAAATGTTAAATTGAAATAAAAGTCAACTTATGTAAACTTCTAGATTACAGTACAAATAGGTCAACAATGAGATTTATTGTAATCAAAATAATATAATTGAATAATACGCAAAATAAGGGCATTGTAAAATGCATTGTAACCACAGCTGGTTCTGACATAAAGCATCAAAAATTTTAATTCTAGGAAGTTTATATGTAGATTGTTTACAGTTGAACTAATCAGATTATTAGAAATTACAATCAAGAGTGTTTATAAGGTTAAAGTGCCTGTTTATATATTGGTGAATGCTTAAAACGAAGGAGTAAATTGTAACAGTGGGATGTTTTGTCTATTTAGACATGATGTTTTGAAGATCAGTAATAAACAAGGTTGTCTCAAATGTTTACATGTTTTCAAAAATGGACCCAAACATATGAGCATTTATAAACAAAATATTTCATCACACAATATGGCAGAATCTCACAAGTCTTATTTCATCGAAATAATTGTTTTCCGTTTTTCTGACATCTGTATTAATTATAGGAGTTAGAGGATTTGCTTATGAGAATCTATTTGAAAATTAATATTTGTTACTGTTCAGCAATTCTTCCATATATTTTCTGTATATCTGTATTTCAATGTTTGTATTATTTTCATTTCTTTTTTCTTTCAGGTTGGACGAAATTGCGATTATTAGATGCCTTCTCCATTAGAATATCAACCAACTCCACATCTTATTCTTATCATTTTTTTTGTCATTCTTCCGCTTATATATTTATGCGGTCGTCTGTTAATTATAATACTTTTTGCACTGGGATCTGTTCTTAAACCCCTGTACTCACTAGTTTTGCGATTATTGTATGGGGATGAATTGATTTCTACATCATGTTCTACTCGAACAAAGACAGATGCAATGCGCGATGCAAAGGCAAAACAATCTTCGTATGAACAGGTAAACATTGACATTAAGATGTTCGTTTATATGAAATTAACTTCGTTTATATGAAATTAACTTGTTTCAGAAGAGAAGGACTTTCGCATAATCCTTATTTTTTTTTTTGAAAATGTTTACTAATTTATCACTTGTCTAAAATAGATTTTTATGGGAATTGTAATCCGGTGAGAAAATGCTATTTAAACTATTTATTTGCAGCTTATTGATGAATATAATATGGAAGATGAACTGATCAGCGCAGGCGAAAGTAGTGATGAATATACGGAAGTGCAATCACCTATAAATTCAACTACTCCAATCCAATCGTATGGTAACTAATCTTGTGTTCCAGTTCTCTGGCTTCAACTCCCTCTACTTCGTATTTCTCCAATAATTCATAGATTCTCGTTTTAGAACTAACTTCACAAATTTGTTTTCTTGTTGTTCGCTAACATTGGATTGAAACTGTTACCTTGGTGTTACTATTCTAACAATGTTTTAAATTGGGAGAAACTTCGTTTTATCTTCGGTTTTAAAAGATGCCGAGTTTATAATCATTTTGCGCATTACAGAAAATATTTTAGAGATTTTGCAATTCTGAATATTTCAGAAGATCGTAATTCAATTGATTCTGGTAATGAAGAATCAGCATTTTCTGCAAGCTCAACAGCGACAAACTATACCAGTCGGAGCTTGAACGTACTGAAATTTCTACAAAATAATAGTACTTGTAAAGGAAAAGATGTATTGGCAGCAGCGAAGTAATGCTTTTCAAATGAATAGCAGTAGTCGAAAGCAACTTAACAGAATGGAAATTTTATTAAGATTATTGTATATGTAACTTTCAGAAGGCTTTAATAAGTCCTTGCGTACTTATCGAAAGTAATTTTTAAGTTTGCGGTATATCCGATACATTTTTGGTGAAAATCTTAGTAAGATAAACAGTTGCTGTGTTTACTTTTCAGGATTTAGCTTGACTACAAGTAGATTGGTTAGCATCTCATGAAATAATATTTCAGCATCTCAGAAAAATAGAATTCCATCCGAAGAAACTGTACGAATGAGAAAGCGATCAATCAGCATCTGCGCACGCATAAATAGGATAAATGAAAAACTGTACGGTTACATTGACTTTTGCTCCATGATAGCTACTTCTTTAATTCTTTTGCAGCAATTTATTAAAAATATAATGATCTCTTGTGTATGATATGTTTCATTTCTTAATAAAGATATTTTGTATGTTGTCGTGATTTTAAACCGTAGGAGAGATAATAATATTCGCGGAGTTTAAAAAAGTTGAGCGCCACAATATGGAGGTCACCAGAGGAACAGAGTTCAAATGCTTGTCATCTAATTGGATTTATGACTGCATATGCTTTTTAAAAAAAAAGAATTGGAGCCATATAAATTGTGTTTCTGCATATTTTCCTACTGATTTCATTATTGATTGCTGGGAAGTAAATATTTCGATTTTTGAACTACTCGAGTGTTATTAAAGGGTGGGGTTGCTTGTTTTCAGTAGATGAAATATTATTTGATAACTTTGAGAATACAAATTAATAAGATGTAATTAATCTGCAATAAAAGCTTAATTGGATAATTTGTCGGTCTCAAGACCCCGTTGCGTAGTCACAAGTTTCGAGGAGTCTATTATTGATCCAGCAAATCTACTCCGTATGTTAGCAAATAAGGCCTATTTCCCGAGGAATCTCTTGAGCTTAAATGTTGGAGATATTAAAATCTATCATAGATTCCGAAAGGATCACATCAACTGATAAAATTCTTGTAATCGCTTCTATCGCGTGAGCTTTCGCAATTAACCAGCAGTGAGAGATATCCTTCGGTTCAAAAAAAAAAAAAAAAAAAAAAAAAATCCTCTTGAAATAATGAGAAATATACAAATGCACAAAGAAATAGATTGAAGAATACTGCAAATTATAGCAAAGATAAAAAGTCCAAGAAATGATTTGTTCGAAGAATACACAGAAATTTCCAACAGAGGAATATAATTCGATGAAAGAAAAAGTAGATCGAGAGGGTACGAGGTTATGCCAATGAGAAATTCCCAAAAATAAAGTTCCATTAAAATCATCCAAAGAGTATTAAACCTCAGTAAATCAAATTACTCCAGAAAAGGGGATATTTAGAAAGTAACAAGCTGTTAAACAAAAACAAATAAATACAACAATCCTTTGATGTAATCAACAATTTCTTGACCACCAAGTTTGGATTCACCATAAAGACGGTCAACGAATGAGATTGGCACTTCTCCTATGCGATAATTCAATTTTTTTGCACGAAACATCATTTCCATCTGAGAAAAAAATTGTTAACCACTTAAAATGGCTCCACTAATCAATACTTTTATAAGCGCTAAACCTATGGAACCAAATTTAATTTCAAAATTGCATTAGAAAATGGTCTAGAAATTTCTACTGAACGTGAAGTTTAAATTAACCTGAAACACATATCCCTTTGAGACACTGTCAGCAATTAACCGTGCCAGAACATCCTTGCGATACAGACGAAAAGAACCAGTTAAATCAGAAACTCCGGGTCGAAGCAAAAACTAAAACAAAGAAATAGATCAATTACTGTAAAAAATTCCGCTATTTATTAAAAAAACGAACCTGAGCTAAAAAGTTAGCACCACGACTGATAAATTTTCGTTTGAGATCCCAACCCGAAACACCACCGCCTCGGGCATAACGTGTGCCCGTTACAATGTCGTACTGAAAACAACAAGATAAAAAGAAGTGTGACTTTTCACTGTAGATTGCGTTGAAATTAAATTTATAGATTGCGTTGAAGAAATTCGGGAGAATTTTTCATTAATTTTGCGTGATTTTAACTGTATTGAAAGTAGTTAGAAAATACATTTAACAAGATTTCATACTCTGTTATTAATCCATATTCAGGTAAAATTAGAATAATAAGAAAGTGGACTGGACTTAGAATGGATTATATAGAATATTATTAATTTTTAATTCCTTCCAACAGATTTTTGCTGGGCCATACAATCTCACCAAATATATTACGCTGAATGATTTGAAACTGCATGAAGTCCATCAAAGTACTACAGTTCGCCGAAATACTACACCTCATCCAGAATACTACCACTCGTCCAGTGCTACAACTAACAGGATAAGTTATTAATTAATATAGAAAATCAACATTTTTATGTTGTTGCAGTTTGATCATTTCAGGAATGAATTTTGGATGATGAGATAGGTCAGCGTCCATCAGGATGACATAATCACCTTGAGCAAATTGCAGTCCGTGCATGTAAGCAGTTCCAAGACCTACAAATAGCAAAACCTTGCTTTAACAAATATGATAAATGATTTCACTCAACTCATCACTTCTAGAATATAAATATTTGGAAGGATATACACAATAAGCGGAAGCATACCTAATTTTCCTTCTCTAGGCTTTAAGATAATCTTGTCGCTGCCAAATTCATTTTCTAACTTTTTAGCCACATCCATTGTTCCGTCTGGGCTGTTGTCATCAATAATGATCACCTTTAAAAAAAAAAAAAAAAATTAGTCGTACAGTTCCAAAGAAAATTTTAAAACACTTCAATTCTGTAGAAACATTAAATTTTCTTACAAAATTAATATGAATACCTCATAAGAAAATCCAGCCTCTTTCATATATTTTTCGATCAGCCAAACACATATTGGTAAATTCTCTTTTTCGTTGTATGTTGGCAGTAGAATTGTATATTTCGAATTGATTCCATCATCCGACATTCGTAAATCTCAACTTAACTAAATGTTAATATTAATTTCAAGAAATTCAAATACGTTGACTACATCTTGACATAACTGTGGAGATAGCATGAAAGTTCTGCAAAAATTGAAACTTCTTCTAAAATCCTCGGTTTCAGCTTTCATTGAAATAGGGCTGGCAAAACTATGAAGCGTTGACATACAGATAAGCAGACGAAAGATAGAAAGTATTTTTCTTTATGCATATAAAATTATCAACAACGAAATCGAGATTATAGTATTAATGAAGCAAAATAAAAACGATTTAAAGTGATCAGCAAGCAAAACTGTCATTTCTTGGAACAGCAATAACGTAAAATAAATTACAGAACACAAATTTTTAAGAATTTCTGATTATACATGAAAAAATTAGAAAATGATGAAAGCAATTGTTTTTAAAAAGATGAAATTGTGAACGAAATCAATGAAAAGATTTTATGAAAATTACAAAAAAACATTATTTACAAACAAAAAAAGAAAGCGGATGATTCAAAGGTGCAAATAAATATTTTCGGATACCTGAATACGATAATATAAGATCTAGAATCAACGCTAGTATCTTAAAAATTTAACATTCCTTTCCAAGGATTCTTCCAGTCTGAAGACAAAATATTTGCATTCACAACACAAATCATCATCAAAGATCACTGTTTCAAGCTTAGTTTTGAGTGTCCACAAACAGCATCAAACATATTATTTCCACGTGTTCATTTCCATGCTCGCTATTGACGACCAAACAAACGAACTTTTATTTTATCAATGATCAGCGAACCAAAAACTGCAGGTTACTTACGGTTTTTTTGCGCTCTTCCGCCACAAGTCAATATACTCGTCAGCATTAAATCTCACAGTTTCCTGCTTTTTCTGAAAATTGAAATTTAATATTAATAACACAGTTTAGAAATGATAATAAAGTTTCAAAATTCTTTGAAAAAAGAAAAAAAATATTAAAAAATTGTAAAGATCCCTATTTACTAGTGCTTTAGTTTCCAGCAAATCACGGTTTTTAAACTTGAAAAATTACAAACATGCTCCAATTCTTCGAATCCAAAGCATTAATATAGAACTGAAAATTTTCTCAAATTTCATTGCTAAGCTCACCATATATTTCGTAGCCCTATGTCGCTTCATTTCCAGATGTCGACGTTCCTCATCTGTTAAAGCATCCAAGTTAAAAGGCATCTGAATCAAATCCAGGGGTTCTGCAGCTCGTATCCGGATCGTCGATCCATCTGGTTGGAGTAGCTGAATAAAATAAAATAAACTTGAGAAGTTATGAATGTCCAGATTGTTATTTACAACACAAATCACCAAGTCACTATATTAAAATAATAATCCAACCTTACATAAATGAAAAATTTAGATATGTTCTCAATAAATTGCTATCATACTTAATAATTTGATATTTTAAAACAAAAGACAATGAAATTAATTACAGTAACGAAATATTGTCGAACATATTTGGCACGTTTTATTCGAGAAATTGCTGCACGATGAGCATTGGAACGATCTGAAAAATGAGGAAAATATAGAAATACAAGATAAAAAAAGTATAAAAATGTGGTCTACAATGATTGTTAGCAAATTCCAAATTTCTATTTACTAATAGAAAATGAATCAGTAAGTGACCAGAATGATCAGATTAATAGAAAGAATATACGAAATTACCTGAACGATAAAAAGTTTTAATAGTGGAAAGCAAAGGAATCATTTGAATGGATATCGCATTGTTCAGCAATTTTAACATCTTAAATTCAACTTTTACTTCAACAAAATTATTTTACAACGAGAAGAGAATTGGAGAGAAATACAAGACATATTAATAACATTTTCACTTTGAGATGTATGACATTTAACCTCACATTGCGAGAGAACTAGAAAACCTCAATATAACAATAGCTCGAAATGATGTTTGATCGATATGATGTAGCCCGAAATGATGTTTGATCGATATGATGTACCCTAAGAGTTAGTGTTATACCGGAAGTAGTTCATAAACTCTTACAAATTCAACTAAAATTATCATAGATCGTTGGAACACATACGACTACTCAGACCTGACATCAAAACACATATGAGAGAGTACAGTAACGATGAGAGTGCAAGAGTATGGGAAATTCTGAAACAGTCTAAGGTAAATAAAAGTAGCACCGAGGTAACAGTAGAGAAATGGAATGCAATAAGAGAGATATGTGGTATATCTGTGAAAACATAGCTATACAGGTAAAAGTAATGGACATGAAAAGACAAGAAATCATACAGTGAGAAGACTGAGAGATAACCAGTCAAAAGCATTCATCTGGGATATCCCTTATCTAAAACTTCCTATTAAAGTTTCAGGTTGAATAAGAAGGCCTACTCATTGCACATAACAATACTTCTCTAATCACATAGATTATTCACGTGAATGCCGTACGTATACACGCATCACACATATGTCATTCATTGCTGTAATGATTATCACGTCTGCTTCACACGGAAAAGGTCAACGGTTCATACTAGTAACAGTGTTAATAATGTAGTCAACGAATTATACATTTTCTATTTCATTCAAAATTCCAATTCAAAAATCCATTACTCTTTTTTGATATTGGCCTAACTGGGCTTTGGCTTTTTTTTTGCTAAATTATTATTCCAAAGTACAGATTTATAATATCAGTAATTGTGGAAATAATAAGGCAAACTAAAATTAGTTTCTTCGATGAAAAGAGTTTTAAATTGAAACATTTTTGTCTTCAAACTAATATGTTTGCTTTTATAATCAGTCGTTGAAATCAATTAAAATTAAAACAGTTAATGATTTAATTCAAATTTATTCAACAAATATGCAACCAAATGATTTGATATGAAGGATAAGAATATAGGTCAAAGTAGGCACTATCAGATAAATGAAACTATTAGATTATTTGCTGATCCAAAATGTTTGCACTATGTCTCTTCGTAGTCGAATATTGAATTTATTCCAGTGTGGTTCGGATAAAACGCAGTAGAACGGTGCGAACTTTCTCCTTATGGCAATAAATATGAGTCGTATGTGGTCGGATATGTATTGTGATTCTGATGACGGAATGGTATCTGTGGAGGAATAGAAACTTAAGATTAACATTACTGGCTTGTTTGTAAAGGCGATTCGCTGTTCCCCGCGTCTCCGCGGATTATTGCACAGTTATATCTGTGTCTTTTATATTGCTCTTTGCATGATTTCTTCAGTTACTTTATTATATAATAATTTATTGTTTAGCCTTTTAATGATTTTCTTAATTATTTCTGTATTGTTAATTATTGGAAAATTCTTTCTGTTATTATTAAGTAAAGTGAAGCTTAAGACATTGGAAATGACTTGGTTAGATATGTGAGTTTGAAGTGTATATATATTTGTTAGTAAATATAGGCAAATATATATGCTAAAATACACATTAAAATACTGTAAGAATAAGTATTTTAGAGCAGTCAGACGATGCACTCGTTATTTTGCATTTTCAAATTTATTTTACTTTCAGAAGTTTTAGTGTCGGAGCAAACTGCAGATCTCGATTGAAAAGTGATATTCTCAGGCTTAAGGTGCCAAAATTTCAATGTCGCAGTTTGGCCCAAAGAATCCAGCTGCTTGGGCTCGACCGCCAGGTAATTTTCGTCTTGCTCGTTGGAACAATTTAAAATTTGCTAGATAAGTTATGAATACAATACTTTTTTTTCTGTATCTGGAAACTTGGTAGAATTTCTTGCCTATTATGTATTTTCAGTCTGTTTTCATAAGATATATATCTTTTGTTTGTTTGGAGAAACAGTACCGTTATTTTGTGAGCATTTCGTGGAATTGCTATCAAATCAAATTTCAAATGTTTGTTTGTAGCATTTAAAATTTGGTTTATCATTGTGAACACATGAAGCATGATGGTAATGCTTATATAACGTTTGAATTTTTGGGAAAATTCCGAGGAAAAACTAATCATTCTGTAATGTAAATATAATTTACGTTTAACAATAACGCATTTTTTTAAATGAAATCTTGAGTTTAGAGAGAGAGCAAAAACAGTCTGAGTGACTTAGTTTTGCAAGTAAATCGTCTTTGACCGTAAATATTTAACTTTCAGATAGCAGTGGAATGCTTTTAATTAAATTATTGCAGGAGCAAATCAACAGCTCAACGCTGGTCTATTCCAGAACCCATTAATTGGTGCTCAGCCGTTTGCACAGATGGGTATGATCAATGCTGCTGCTTTCTCTCAGCAAGCAGTAGGTAACATGGGCATGAATTTGGGTATGTTGCAAACACCATCGCAAACAATTCGTATGCAAACCCAGCAGCAGGTAACTGGAATTTCGATTTATTTGATGATTTATAATTCCATCCAAGCAAAAACCAATGTTTTTAGTACATTATCTCGACATTAATAGGCTAGTCCAGTCTCCTACTCTGAGCAGGTACTTTGTTCCCTGTATTATTTGATAGGTGGGGCTTAAAAGACTTGAAAAAAAATTTTTTTTTAAAAATTTTATAAAGAAAAAAGTCATTATTATGACATCTTCAATTTTTTTTTCTGATGTTATTAGAGAGTTAGGCTGTGGTTATGGATATGATGTGTTGGGATTTAGTAAGTCATACTTCAGAGAATTTGCTAATCTCAGTATTACGGAAGATATATTTGGAAGAATTCAATAAGTTCTATTTATGAATTATATGTTATTGCGGTAGTGCAGAATTTTCAGCAAAAGAACCGTACGTTCTCGGGTGTGGTTACAAAAATGCATGACAATTATGGGTTTATCGATGACGATGTTTTCTTCCAAATAAGGTATGTGTAAATTAAGATTTTTCACAAGACTGAATTGTAAAAATTATATGATTTTATATGGTTTTTATTCATATGCATAAGTCTGTATCGTTTCCTGGATATAAAAGACATCGATTTTCGGACATGTTTGGGATTGATTTCGCTGTTCCCTTCTGTAAATCATTAAAATTATATGGACCAGAATGATTCGATATCTAAGAAATAATAAAGCAGATTGCTTTGTTTGTTTTCATTATCTGCTGCTGGGTATATATCTATTAACTTACGAAGTCCGTTTTAGTCATCTCTTTGATTTGTTCAAACAATTTTGTTTTCAAAATTTTTGATAGTGATTTAATAATTTTCCATACTATAGTCAAATTTTTAGTAACGTTCGCGGCGCCTTACCGCGAACAGGTGATCGAGTTATGGTCGAGGCATCGTATAATCCATCTATGCCGTTCAAATGGAATGCATACCGAGTTCAGTTAATTGGCGATAAAGGTGGACCAGGTGGAGGACCATCTACTCATACACCTCCAGACCGTGGCCGACAACCGATGGTCGTCCGTGGAATGATACCCGGTGAACAAAGTTGGACAGGAAAAACTCTTGAGAAACCACAAGCGGTTACGCATATAAATGACTCTCGTTCACGTGATTTCCGAGCATGTAATTTTTTGAATCTGTTGTAGATTTATCAAGAGAGTTTTTGAAACTTCTATTATTGTTTTGAATCTTTTGAATTGTAATGAAATCTTCGTATCTTCGATTAGTATCATCGAACAATTCGCATTTTATTGTTGTAGATAACAAGCTAAATTATATATTTATAGCTCCACGCACTCGTTCACCACTTGGAGCAAGTCGACATCGTTCTCCTCGAGGTGGACCATGTGGTCCACCGGCACTAGTGCAAGATATGAGACGTCTGAGTCCACCGAGACGTATTTCACCGCCTCGTGGTCTTCCACGACGATCACCTCGAAGGTTTTTTACAACAGTGTTCTGTATTTCATTGAATATGTAAGAAGTGTTTTGAAAACAATGCTCTTATTCTGTGGAATTTGTCAAAACGTAAATTTGAATATGTAAGCACGAACTTTTTTTCTGGATGCTCATTACTTAAGCCTATATCACTGAGGATATTTTGGAGACAATGCGTAGTTTTTGATTTTGCGGTGAGGAACACGACTTAAAGATCGAAATTGTCAACTTTCGAGTTCCTGAAGTTGTGTTTTTGTAGAAGTCCACCTCGTGACTATTCGAAAGGTCCAGTGAGTCGTACATCCCCAAAACATTCAACACCGGCACGAAAACATGAAGTAAAACGAGAGCACTCAGCTAGTGTTTCGGGACGTAATCGATCTCCCTCACAGAAACATGATCCAGGTACTCACGACAGTTTGTCACCTCCTCGCCGACGTGCTCGCATCATACCGCGTTATCAGTGTTACATTCCGAAACCGCTAGTTTTGTAGGTTTATTTTGCAAACCTTTCAATTCCGCTGTTTTTATTCGGTATCAATTAAATCAGTGGTAATTTGATGTTTGAGGTCTTTTTTTGATCTTTGTTCTAATTTGATTTCTCAGATCGTTTTTTGGTCTTGGTTCTGAGTTATAACCTATTTTTTAATGAAGAAATGGGATGAGGCAAACTGTGATGCAGCTGCGTAAACGTTATCCGTTACTCTACATCCCATCAGATTTTTCCGATGTCAGCATTGAATGGCCAAAAACAACCCCCATTGAAAATCCTATATCGATTTCTACATCACCCATCACTTACCATGTTTTGCACAGAGATATCGATTGTCCAAACGAAAACGCGCAAGCTCTGAATCCCCCAGATGCGGATTATCGGTTTTCTGTTAAGGTCAGATTTTATCTTAATTTGATTTTGAATGTCACTGCATGTAACAATTTCCAGAAAATTCAGTTTCACAATTTCTTTATATGAATGAGATTTTTTCCCTACAGTTCCTATTCAACTGCATGTTTCAATATCAAGACTTGTGGTTGCTTTTCATGGGTAATGCCGTAACGTCTTAGATTTTTCAGGTCGTCCTAATGAGTCATCAGGGCTTATCTCTAGTTCACCAGAAAGCTTTTGGTTTACTAGTTGACGGTTCAGTTGATGAAAACATTGATCCGGCTTCACTGAAACGTTGCATCAACTTTGTTGTGGGTGAGAGTTTCTATTAATAACTGAGTTAATTTTTAGTAAATAAAATAATTTATTACAATTAGTTGAGGAAATGAATAACATAAAATAGTCGTCAAATTTGACGGTATCTTGATGTCGGTATCTTGATGTCGGCATCTTGATTTGAAATTGTTTGTAAGATTTGGCTGTTCTGTTGTTTTGTGCTTTCTTTTTTTTTTTTCTTTCTTTTTTTATGTCGATTTTATGCTGCTCTGTTTGCTTATCATATTAACCGGTTCTTTTCTTTTTTTTCATAATAGGAACATTTTTGAGATTGTAGAGTTTGCTTGTGTTCAACTCAATTAATTAGTTAGTATTGTATAAAGTCATTTGCAGGTACGCGTAACAAAGAAATGATGGCAATCGGTGGTGCTTGGTCACCGTCACTTGACGGTGATAACCCTGAGTCAGATCCACAAGTTTTTGTTCGTACTGCAATTCGGACTGTTCGAGCTTTAATTGGAGTGGACCTTTCTAAATGCCCTAGATGGTATGTTAGAAAAATTCTCATGTTGAGCATCATTACTTTTCAGTCTTGACGAATCATGAAGGAAATTTCATGTGCTGAATTCCTTTGACATTAGAGGTTTTTAATAGGCGAACTTGGGAGTACCATAAATTTCCTTCCTTTTTTCTGAAATAAGTCTAAAAAGTATTGGAATAAGGAGCACGTCACGAAAGATCAGAATAGCGATTGAGTTGGTAAGTGCAGATTTTGAGGGGTGAAGTTCTGTATTTCCATGCATAAAGTTATGCATTGCGGTGTCTTCGGTATAGTGACGAAGTACCTGAGAATCTTCTGCTCCATTGTTCTATTTTATTAAATAACTTTGAATTCTAATTCCTATAAAAGCTGTTTTCTTAGAAAATCGTAATGCTTCTATGCGACAGTGATGCAACGGCTGAATGGAACGGCTGCTGAAAACATTTTTTTCACTTGCATGACCCAAGTTTCCAGTAGTTTACACAGTTCAGTTCACATTATGCAGCTTTGACCTTTTACAAGGATAAGAAGCTGTGTTTGTGAAATTTTACAAAGCTTTAAACTTAACTAAGGTGTAAATTCTGCATAATCAATCTTATCAGGTAGATCTAGTGTGTAATTTCAACTTTTTTTGGAGGAAAGGGAAAAGATGGAGGCATCATTATAGTGATAAGCTGAAACAAAGTTTTGAGAAACCACTGTGAACCCTCAGGTACAAAATGGCGGAGATTCGTTATTATCGTGCTGAGAAAGATCGAATGGATACATGCTGCCTGTTTTTGCCGGACACCAGTGGTTTGATGCCTACCGAAGATTGCTATCAACAGTTGTTGGTTATGCTAAAGGATCAACTTGGGAACAAACTTGCTGCTGTAGATGCTCAAAAATTCGTTCTACCATCCACTGTAGCTGCTACTGCTACAGATTCTGGAGATGCTGGGGAGGGAACTACAGCTACGACCGAGCCGATGGCTCCAGCTGGTGATGCTCAACAGCAATCGCAGCAGGAACAACGGCAAATTGATGACAACAAGGAGCAGGTGAAAACACCTAATAAAAAAAGAAAAGAAAGAACAA
Source organism: Mansonella perstans (assembly GCA_037074765.1). NCBI lineage: Eukaryota > Metazoa > Nematoda > Chromadorea > Rhabditida > Onchocercidae > Mansonella > Mansonella perstans. The sequence continues at coordinate 83,391 of JBAMDO010000160.1, forward strand.
AACACCGTTCACTTTCAATTTTTTATTTTTATCCGTATTAATATTTATCTAAGTTTTGTATGTGATTTGCTTGGTTTTCTACTTTTTGTTTCATTTCGTTTTACTTTAAATTCCTGTCCAGTTTGGTTCGTTTCACTTTCTAGTTGTACACTGTTTTCCAGTAAACTACTGGAAGTAAGCAATCGTGTTTTGTTCAGACATTCGTAAAAAACACTGGTCAGTTTGTTCGGCGAGTGTCTTCGTGTATTCTTGTCTCATTATGTGTCGCTACAATCAAAATTTTCAGATTTAACAGCTAAGACTGAAAAATTATCTGCTTTAGGTTTTCGCATGCTTCGCACTTTTTTTTAAATAAAAATATGGTAAAGCTGATTTGATTGGTGGCTGTAGCTTTGATAAATGTACGATTTTTGGGCTATTGCACTTAAATACCTCTAGAAAATTTTCTTTCCCTTCTAGGATTTTTTGATAGCTTGTCGGCGGATTATTGATGGCATACATTCTCTTTCGTGGGATATCAATATTGCTATTATTTTTTATCGGCTTGTTCGTTTTAGGTGCAGGAAGTGGAAGAAGAAGATGACGAAGATTTGAATCCAACTCACTGGTCTAAATTGGATGTTCGAACAATGAAAGTTGGTTATCATCTTATTTTCATTCACTTTTGTGGAAAGATGTGCAAGAAATTTTAAAAATGGCACAACGTGCAATATCTATAACGGATGTTAACAAGATTTGTATTCATTGTACTCTTCGTTTATGCTTTGTTCTTTTCCTGAACTGATCTGTTTTTTCACTTCCATATTTTTGTTTCTTTTTGCTTCTCCTACAAAAAAATTTTTGTTTTTGGTTGCTTCTAGTGGATTTTACGAGCAAATGGATGCTTTATCACCTTAGTTTTGGAATTAATGACACAGAAAGGGATATAAACTTCCAAAAGCTCATTTGGAGCAAGCTACGTTGACGACATTTCTTGTTAATTTTTAAATTAATTATAGCTTATTCCTGAAATGAATTTATGGCTAGTCTATTTTAGGTTGCTGAACTGCGACAGGAATTGATGGCCCGCGATTTGGAAACAAAGGGAGTGAAATCTATCTTATGCGCACGACTTCAAGAAGCACTTGATCACGAGAAAACAAAAGACGAAAATAAGGAGGATAAGGTGCTTGTTTGCAGATATTAGGAATACATATGATGAACAAAAAAAAAAGAAAAAAAAACATTTTTGCAATTTTTGTGTGGCTTGGATTCGCAGTTATTCGAGGCAATCTAATATTGTAAATGAGGCTACATCCTAGCTTCCATTTGAGAATGACCGGAAAAAACTACATATTGTTCTTTTATGCAGACTGAAATCGCTAAACCTAAAGAAGAAAAAGAGGAGAAGGAACTAACAGATGAAGACAAAAAAGCTGTCGAAAAATTTGTACGTTTCATTTAATATTTATTTGATTGAGAAATTTTTATTAAAGGTTATTTTATTAATACTTTCTGAGCTGCATTTGCTTTAAAGTTAACGATTCCTTTAATTAAAACTTGTTCTCGTAATAAACAAAGTAAGCGATTGTATTTTTGCAAATATGGCATTAGGACCATCGCTTGCTACTTCAGTTTGAAAACAGCATTTGGTATAGATCAAAAAAATTATTATGGTAATAATGGTGTTTGTACACTAATATGACTAATATTATAGTTATAGATTTCATTTGTTTCCAGGAAAAAGAAAAGAAAGAAAAAAAGGCTTCACTAGAACGTCATTTCACTATTCCAAAAGAACTGGGAATACTGGTTTATCCGAACCGCATGGCCAAGGGTGGGAAGTTCGATTGTAAAGTAGTCTCTCTTCACACAATGTTAGATTACCGCACTGAAGATAATAAGGAACATTCCTTTGAGGTAAATTTATAATGTTAATTTAAATGTTTAATGTAATTTTTTAATTTGTCTACTCACCCAATATTCAGAACAAATCAGATCCAAGAATTTTTTTACTAAATTACACAAGTTTTTTAGTGTTCAGCATGGTAAAATTACAGATTTTTATCAAGCAGTAATATTTATTCTAACATTTGGCATTTTAATTATTAGATAAATTTGGCGAATATGTTTTTAATATCGAATCTTGAGTAAGAATTACCAAAACATACTATTAAAGGGAATGATCTTTTCCAGCTGGCAGTTATGGCAGAATGTATTAGTGAAATGCTGGATCGTTCACAGGCGTTTGTCGTTTACAAAACACTGAGTTATGCTGTGGATAAAGAGTCAGAGAAGAAGCGTCGTGAAGAGGCAAAGCTTGCGGAAATAGGAGCGGAAGGTATCTTTTTGCTTTTATGAGAATAAGTTTTAAGCTGAAACCTCAAAAATCCTGATCTAAATTCAAATTGAGCTTGAGGTATAAACTTGGTAATGGTTTCGGTTTTCAGAAGGAACGGAAAGTGTCAAAGGAGATAAAATTGAGAAGTCCGAGGAAGAGAGGAAGAAAGATGATGAAAAGAGAGAAGAAGAGCAAAAAAAAATTCTTGCTGAGGCACGGAAACCGATTGTTATAGATCGGACAGTTTTTCAGGCTTTTGCTCACTTCGACCAGAATCTTTGCGGGTGTGTTTTAAGAATAGAAAGATTAAAATGAAAACTAAATATTTCCTGTGCGCATGGAAGATTTGTTAGCCAGAAGTGATAGTTTTGATTCACATTTCAAACTGGGAACAGTTGAGATTATAAAAAATCATCGTGAATTTCGAATTTTTCAGGTATATCTTGGAAAAAGATTTTGAGGAAATACTCTTTTCCGTAGGTTTAAACATTTCTCGAGCACAAGTGCAGAAGCTGCTAAAGAGGTATTTGTCGCGTGATCGGATAAGTTATCGCTATTTTACGGATAGCTGGCCAAACAAAGATGGCACTGTAACATACAGACCAGGTGTAATATCGGACCCACCTACTACGGAACAGCTGGCGAAGGGTAGTTCATTTGCAGCTTTTTCTATTTTAACTGTGAGGTACCGCCTTCCATATATTTCCATTTATTAATGAAAATTTTGGAATTGTTAAATTTTTTAAGTTGCGTTACATCTTATAATTTGTCTTGTTGTTCAAGGTAATGTATCGAAGGAGTCGATAGATACTGACAAAAAGACAGCGGGTGATGTACCGGATATTAGTACAGCAGGATCTGTAATGTATTTGGGTTCTCTTATGAATATACCGCAAGTTTTAGAGCAGGTTTCAAGGATGGAGGCTGATGCTAATACTGCTTTGCAAAAGGTCGACGTGTTAGAAGCGCAACTAAGTAATTGTTAAAGATTCTTAGTTTTTGAAAAGTTATTTATCAAACAGTAAAGCTTAGTAGTGATTATATTGCAGTCATGGATTAATGTTGAATTTTGTTTTACAGAAGATGGTGCAAAGCACATTCAAATAGTAGAGAAAAAGAAAAAAAGATTGGAAGAAGATGTTGAAAAATACCGAAAGCGGTTGCATGATGCAGAAAAGTGTTTAAAGGTTGGCTATTATTTTCTCTTTTTGACTTTTATAATGGTTTTTAAATTATATATTTCGCTAGTTAGATGAGCAATAGCTGTTTTTGTTTTTGAAAATAATTAGTCAGCTTGCAGAACTCTGTGGATGATACTGTACAAATGAAAAGTGCGATCCAGGAATTCCGCCGAATCGGCGAGCGGATGATTGGCATGGCTGATAAGCTAATGCCAAATCCAAAAGAAGACGAGAAAATTTCTGAAAAAGATGAGAAAGATATGAAAAAGGAAAAAAAAGACGAAAAGGATGAAAAAAAAATGCAAAAAAAGGTTTTTTGTTGGTTTTTTATTATACTTAGATTCTACAAACTTGTTATACTGTTAAATGGAAAGATGAGAGGATGTTGGGGAATGCGTTTGATACTTTACAGAATTTCAAAAAATTTGTAAAGGAAAGTAGATTTCAGAAAGACTCAGCTCCTACGAAAGTGAACGGTGAAGCTGAGGAAAAGAAAGAGCTGCAATTGGTAGATGAAGTTGGTGGAAATGATGTTGGAGACGAACCTATGGAGTCAGACGTTATTGTGCTGTCAGAAGAAGTAGCAGGTGACGAAGAAAAGGATGTTAAGAAAGAAACGTTATTATTGCAGAAAACGGATTCTGCAGCTGGCGTTGTAGAAACTGATTCTGGTAAAAAGCAGTAAATGATAACAAGCAATGAACAGAAATGGAAGGTGATTCAATTACTAGCAATCTGTTTCTTAAAATTTATTAATTTTTCAGTTCTTTGAAGTGCCGATTTTGAGGTAAGAATGGGAATTGTCTTCCGTCACTGAGTTCACAAGCTTGAAAATTTAATGACGAAATATCGCTGTCTCTTGTATTTAATATTCTACAGGTGGCAGTATCGTTTTTTGTTCGCATTTTTTAATATGTTTTCATTTGTATTTTTTTATTTTCTATGTTGTATTACCATATGATTACTTTGATATTCCCTTATTTATTTTTTGTTGCTTCTTTTTTCCATATTGTTCTCTTCGCTTCAGCTCTCTGCACTTTTCTGTTTCAAGTTTCAAACTGGGGCAATGATATCACAGAAACGGAAAGATTTAGAAGGAAACATTTTATATTTTCTGGTGGGAGACAAATTTTTAAACCATTTAAATGCGAAATTTTTATAAGGGTTTTTTCTGACGACGAATGATTTTAGTCATTTTGCACTGTTTCAGATTATTTTACAATGTTTTAGTCGTGTTGATAATTTTTTGATAAGTTACCATTATATGCATATTTGATTATTATCGAAATCATGAAATAGAGAAAGAAGCACAATGTTGCAGAGAATTTATCACAGCACAATTGCATGTCCTACTTTCTACCCATAATACTCTAATAATGAGTTGCATATAAAGATGAAACTTCTCTATAATGAACAGTGGTGCCAAATGCGTGAAATCGTGGTTGATTAACAGCTCTGATTCGATCTTATGAATCGAGGTATTGAAAGCATTTTTCTTTTAACTTACTGTTTAATTTCCGGGAATTTTTATTTTATTTCTGGACTAACTAAACAAGATTAATCTTTGTTAGCAATCAGGATGAGGAATTGTTAAGAAATTTGTTGGTAGCAAAGGCTAACAAAAATAGTTTTCCAATCATGATAAAAAAATAAATAGAAACAAGAAATTTCTGAAAGTTCAATTTAAATGATTGGTAGGAAAAATTTTGTCAGTCTTTGCAACTGATTTATTGCCAATCTGCCGTAATTTTAATTAGTACGTTAAGAAGTGGTGCAGATTTATCTGAAATTTCATTTGATTAAATGGTAGTATTGAAATTAAGTTCGATTTGGAAAGTTCTAGCGAAATTAGTTAACCCGGCTAAATTAAAAAGGCTCTAATTGAGTATTAGCCGTAGTCAACCGTAATAAACAAGATGTAGATTAAGTATTTGGGGGGATTTTCTGGAATTACCGTAGGGAATTCGTTTAGACTATAATTTACTTTAAGCTTATATGTATTCAGTTCAGTGAGTTTTCAGTGCAATGATTGCAAGTGAAATTTCATTTCTTTTTTTTCTCTCCATTATCAGCTTACCGTTAAGCATAGTACTAGTTTGTCTGATACATAAATATCGTAGTACATCAACGTGGTAGTATAGAAAATGCTGTTAGCAACATAAGCACCGTAAACATAGCAGTCTTTTCATGAAGTATTTAATTGTGAAATATTTCTGTTTTATTGGTTTCATTCAGTTTTAACCAAATTTAGTAATATTTTTTTTGTCAATTTTTTTTTTTGAAATCACTGAAAATTTTCAAAAAAAAAAAAAAAAAAAATTGGATTCAATTAATTGATTGTTTGATTACAGTCTGTAAATTAGTATTTAATATTAATAAATAAATAAATAAAATTAGTTTGGTAAATAAGAGAAATGAATAATGATAGATCGTCGGGAGGGAAATAAATTTAAAAAATGATTGTCAAAATTTTATTAAGTTTTGCACTAATAGATTTGGTAGATTTAAAGTAAATGTGGAAAGTTTTTAGTTCAAACTTTTAGGAATTATATTCGAAAATATTAACAATTTGTTTACATATACCTCCTATTTGTTATAGTAGATGTTTACTTTCGTTAACCTACTACTTACTACTTTACATAGACAAATTAGTAGAAATTCTCTTGTAAAAGGATATTTTGATGCATTTTGTATGGATGGATTACGATTATATTTAGGACATCGATTTCTCTCAAACGAAAAGATATTGTGCAGTTGATTATATGTGAAACTGATAGAGATATGAATACAGGGTAAATAAAAGAAGAATGTAAAAACATTTCGTTCCATTTTTTAATTTTTAATTTGGGAATTTAAACTACTTATCATTAATGAACTTTGTTTTTCTTTAAAGCGATTTTGGCATATTCAAAAATGATTATCAATTTGTTCCAGAAATTTCTTATCTCATTCAAAAAAAATTATTAATTGTTACTAATGTTCATGAAAAATAATGACTAATTTGTTCCGAAAATTTCTTAATTTTATTGGAATTACATAAAGAAAAATTATTATTTGTAATTAGATTATTTAATCATGCATGTATTTTTTTTTCTGTTGCATAATAGCAAATATAATTATAAAGTTGTTACTTTAAAACGAATGTTACTAGATATCATAGTTGTAAAAAAAAACAACAAATTAATTCATTGTAACAAATTAAACTTAAATTTCACATTTCGATAAATTGAATAAAATGCTAAATTGAAAAAACTGAAACTGGAATTTTCTGAGAGAAAAAAAAAATAAAACGAAAACATATAAAATTTAATGTGACAGTTACTGATTATAACTTAATAGCTTTACGTCAATACTATCAATATTTTCAGTACAGTTATTCTTAGTTCCTTATCTTATCAATGAATATAATAAGAAATAAAGCATTCTATTTCTCCTCCTTTTTTCTTTTCCTGGATCTTCACCTTATGATTAGGATCCAATTTGGCTCTGGTGATTTATGAATTTTATTAATTTCCTAAAAATTCAAATTTTAATCAAATTTTAATCATGCTAATTCATTTATCACTATTCTCTATTATTTCATTTGTAAATTATTTATGGTAAAAAATGATTGCTGAAAAATAAAGAGAATTTACACAGAAGTTTATTGAAATTTCTTCTAAGTTTAATTTTACAAAAAAGAAAGAAAAAAAGATTGATTGATGGCAATAAATATTTGTTGTTATTGTTTCGTCACGAATAATTTTTCAAATTGGTTGATGCCTTTTTAAAATAGTTCATTTAAAAGTTAGCATCAAATATAAAAAAATGAAGTCATAAGTGCGAAAACAAAAAAAAAAGACGAAAAATGTTTTTAAAAAGATTTTTTTTTTGTTTCACTTGATTAATGTACATTTTTCAGTGTCACAACAATCAATGCTTTTTCATAAAATTAAATAAAAAAAAAAAACAAAGACAAAATTTTTAATTTCATTGTCTATAATTTGCATCTTTTTCCCCTGTCACTTTGACATATCATTATCATAATTAGGCCTGATTATTTCGTAGGAATAAAGTAAGCATAAATGCAATTCTTCTGCATTGACTGTATATTTAGATATGCATTCATAGTTATAATATTTACCATTTATCATTAATGTTAGTTGGATTTTCACTATAGAATTCAAAAAAAAAAAAAAAATTTATTTCATATTTCTGTAATTGAATCTTTTTGACACACATATAATGCTTATTAATATAATTATATTATATGCCTAATTTATTTCAATCATTCTGCTTCAATTAACTCATTTTCAATAATTTTTCAAAATTTATTACTACCAGTTCCCAGTGTGCAATAACATATTTATTTCGTAAGAATGGAAACAAATTGAAAATTGCCAAAGATGGCAATTTTACACTGCGCGAATAGACCGCTTATTTCTGGTATTGTTATCATCAGCAGTAAATTGGGTTAAAAAATTATTATCCATCATTGATTTATTGATGTTTGATTTGGCGTAATATTTTCAGAATCGATTAAGAATGGTTATTTCCAAATAATTTATAAATGTATCAAAACATTATCATTCATTTTCTAATTTTAATATAATTCTGAGATTTTATTACTCAGTATAATTTCTACAACAATACTTCTCAAACATATGTTTCTATTTTTATTTCCAATAATTAATTTCCAATCAAATTATATCATTCAAACGAAATAAACAATTAATTGCAAATGCAGATAAAATTCAGGAAAAATTTTCTTATTTAGTTTTTGAAATTATTTAAATATGAGTAATTGTAATTTTAACATATTTATCGGCAAATGAAAACTTTTTCATCTTTTCACAAAATTTCATTTTGAAAAGAAAAGAAACAGTATCTTGATATTAGTTGCATTTTGCAAAAAAGCAATTAATATGTAATCTGAGATAAAAAAAAAACGGACTTACGGAATAAAATATCTCATGAAAATGAGAAAGATTTAAAAAAAAATAAGTTTTTGGAATTTTTTATGACACAGAGAAATATTCATGAAACAATTTTTTACATTTAATTTTTTTTTTTAATTTAATAATTTCTCATATAATAATTTTCTAGTTTTTTATATTTTTTAAAAATTATTAGAAAAAAATGTAACCCACGTATTTTCTCTTTTATCGACTTTTTGTTAAGATTTATTTATGTTAAGAAAGATAATAAATGTTTCAAGTTAAAATTATCAGTCATCCAATGAACTTTTTAAGTTAAATTTATCGATTATTTAACGAAGCCTTTCTCTATCGAGATATAAGTCGACCTTTGAAGTCAAAATTATTGATTCGACAAATATAAAGCTTATCTAAGTTATCAATCTTGAAAGATATGTTGACAGCGAGTGAATGAGAGAGAAATTAAAAGAATGTTTTCAACCGTACCAGGCAACTCTTGCCACATTTGATACGACAGACTGATTGGTTGACCTAATTTATTTTAAGTATTCCTGTGTTGTTTGTATATAATAGCATTCTATGTTTTTATTAAATTTTTTCAAATAATTTACAAATTTTAGTTTTTTTTTTATTTTTATTTTATTTATAGCTATAAAATGAAAGCTAAGTGCTAAAGTAAATGGAAAAATAATATTTAAATTCAATTTGATTCAAATTAAACTGCTTCTTTTTTCCTTTTTTTTTTCAATCTATAAATTTAAATTTTAAACTTAAATAGATCAAATATTAGTTCAAATATAGAAATACAGTCTGGGGAAAAAAAGAGAATTTCCATATTTGTTATTACATTTTAAATTTATTTCTGAAATTTTTTTTGATTCAAAATTTGCAAAAAATACAATAAAAAAATAAACAATTACATTTATGAAATTAATTTGATCGTAGAAAACATTTATTCGAAATGCCGAAACACTACGAAAAATAATTTTAACATTTGAGCTATAGTAAATTATTATCATTTAACTTTTCTCTGTCTCTCTCTCTCCCTTTCTCTCTCTCTCTCTTCTAACGTTATTAATCAATTAACCTGATCAATAGGTTCAATTGAAGAAGAATTTGACAAATTTGTGCGTGTGTGTGTGTGTATATGTGTGTATATGTATGTATGTGCGTATCTGTGTAATGCTGAATATTTTAATGACTTAACAATAGGATGCGATACACATAAATCACTGATCACCGATCAGGGTACCTTTCTCTCTCTCTCCCTCTCTTTCTCTTTCTCTTTCTCTTTCCTTAATTTCATTTATCTTATTAATTATTCTTGAATTATAATAAGTTCTTATTTCACCAATTCTTATTATCATTATCATACTTATTTAGAGAATTTTTGATAGATACTACTCTAACTGGACATATTTACTGTTCTATCAAATATATTCCACATGGATATTTATTTATCTTTATCAATTAAAACTAAATGAATTCATCCCCATTTTATCAGATGGCCGTCGTAAATGTTGTCGCACTATTCGACAAGCTTTGTATACTTCTACTGTGCAAGGTGGTGTATGTATGTATGTATGTGTGTATGTATGAACCACATGTGTGTGTGTGTGTGTGTGTGTGTGTATGTATGTATGTTTATATCATAAAAGTACGAGCATTCAGCACAGCGCAAATTCCTCATTCTCGTCAATATTAGCTGTATGAGAAGAAAAAGAAATGGCGACAGTGTCCTTGTTGTCAAGTGGTTCATCGACAGATATATCAGACAGGATATATCCTGCTGTTCAATTTTATAGCTTTAAAAAAGACATAATGGAGTTCTTTGTATAATTCCACTTTGAAAATGTATTCAATTCTTGATGCTTTTTGATTACGTTCATCCTAACATCTATTTATCGAATCCTATTTTAATTATCAACGAATTATTCATCATTTATCGGATATTCATTTATTGATTTAGATTTTTCTAAATTTCTAAATGATTGTTTTCCTGAACTAATTCTATTTCTTTCATTATTTTTTAATTAATTTCATCCAAACAATATTCCCTAGATAATTTTACTTCTTATCAATTAAATAATCTTAATTGGCAAGTTATTTTCCAGTTACATCTAATCAGCAAGATTAATTCAATGTTCATTTTCTTTTTTTTTTTTTTTTTTTTTTTTTGGTACATTTGCATTATACTTGTTTTTAGGATTGCTTTGGATATTCAACATTCCCTTTATTCAGTCCTTGTTTTCTATGATAAGCCTTAGATTAAGGATAATGCAATGAATAGTGGTATAAGTAAAAATTGAAATTGCTGAAAAATGATATAATTAATTGAGTTTCAGGATTACTTTCAAGAATTATTCAACATAGTAACATGATCGAAAATTATTTTTCTAGATTGAGCTGCAAAATGAATTATTATAGGATTTAGATGAATCATTTGATTCATTTTTCTTAGAACAAATAAATCCCTAACTTATCATGAGCAATTCTTTCACTGGAACGATTCGGAAAATTTTATAGTTTGTTTTTTTTTTTTTTTTTTTTTAATTTTAAAATGTTTACTGTTAAATAACACTAAAGAATATCAGATGACAATAAAGAATATTAAATAATAATAAAGAGTATTAATAGGTACTGCTTACTTACTATTTGTTATATTTACTGTTATACGTACTGTACTGTTAATATTTACTGTTAAATTTACTGTTTTTTTTTCAAAAAAAAGAAATTATTTTCTGTAGAGTAATCTTATTTGGAAATTTTGTGAAGAATTCTTTAGTGAATACCGATATACCTACCAATAGATGTACCACTTTTTCGTAAATGACTGGATCTCTCCGTTCGTATTGTAATAGCATATCCTGTTGAGCAGTTTTTTTTTTTTCTAAATGTATATTTTCAAATTGATAGAATCAATTATAGCTTAAGTGGTAATTAGCTTAAGAAAAAATTTAGCTTAAAGATCATTGGTTTAATGTTAATTTGTTTTTGTTATAACTCTACTGACCTTTAGCCTAAGAAAAGATTTAGCTTAAAGATCATTGGCTTAAAGTTAATTTCTTTTTGTTCACAATTTTACTGATCTTTAGCTTAAGTGTAGAATTTTAGATTTAATTTAATTAAGGAAATAAATTTTTATTTTATTGAAATTATACAATCGCTTATAAAATGAATAATTTCTAAAAAATTTTTTTAAGTCCAATATGCTTGAATGCATATATTTATGTGTATTTGAAACATTCTTATGATGAACTTTTTTTTTGATCAAAATTTTAGGCTAACTTTTAATTCCACTTCTATTCAAGTGGAACGAATGACTGCCAAGTAATATGGCATTCTTGTCAGTTTTACTTTCAAATCTACAAATGAATACTTTTGCTAGGCTTTTCTTCAAAATTTTCAACATTCCTTAAATCTTTACTTCTCTGCTTCACTTCCTAATTAAAAATTCACTTTCATCTAGGATAAATTTCATCAATTGAAAGTTGTTGATACATTTATTCTACACCTTGTTTACATTTTTGATCGTTTCGATATGAGAATGACAAGTCCACACAATGCAGTTTTTCTTCGTTATACACTCAATTTTATGGATTTTTTTTTTTACTCTCTGGACAATAAGCTATATCCTTTTGCTTGGGTGTGAAAGAGAAGAACCCTTGAATAAAAATTTGCCAAGAAGAAGATGCAAGCGTGAATTGCTAAAAGGAAATACCACATTAGAGCATAGATATTGGAAGATTTCGATTAAACTACCCTACGAGAAATGCATGTGTTACGCTCTTTTTTCAATTTTTCAGGCGCTTTAAATTTGCTTTCCAAATTATTTTGTTTTCTTTTTCTTTCTTTTTTCGCAAAATTTCGTTAACTTTTTTTTCTTTAATCACCCATACTTTCATTTCAGTTCTCAATGCGAAATTTTTTAGCCAATAATCATTTCGTTATTTGTCTCGGAATTCGCAGCTGTCATCGCTATTTATCATTCTTTAAATTCGCTTTAAATTTTCAAATAATTTCTGCTATTTGTTCAACAACAGCTTAGAATGTAGCTTACTTGTCATTGTTTAAATTTTTAAAAGTTTCTGTTGTTTCTTCAACGACAGCTCAAAAAAAAACTGATAGATTTTTTTTTGGTAAAAAAAAAAAAAAAAAAAAAAAAAAAAAAAACTGCATTGCAATGATTCGAAAGCTTATAACCTTGTAAGTTTTAATTAATTCAGCTTTAATTTCTCCTTTAATTTTTATCTTATATCAATTGCTATTTCATGTATTTTGCAAAATTTTATTTTCTTTCGTCTCTAACAAGATATATTTTTTCTTTTTCCATTTATCGAATTAAAAATTTCTTCAAAAATACTTCCCGTTTTTTGTGTGGGCTGAATTGGCAAATTGACAAAAGCATTTGAAATTGTTTGTAAAATTAATTGAAGCTTTGGTATTGAATTTATTTTTTCCAATCTTCATTTAAAGTTTACAAAAGAATAAAACTAGTGTCGCAGAACTAGTTTGTTTTTTTGTCCGAAAATATCATTTGGTAATTTTTCGATTCAATTTTATATTCACTTATTTTGCCCATTGGAATTTCAATGCTAGAATTAAATTATTTGCTTGAATTATATGAATTCCAAAACTTTTTTTTGTTCACATTAAAATTGATTTTTTTTTGAACAACAATATTAAGAATTAAATAAATTCTATTTCAATAGTGCAATTTATCCAATTATTTACGTGGAAAAACTTTTCATTTTAAGAAAGAAAAATTTCAGTTCAATTTTTAATGTTGAAATCATAAATTGCTTCCATATAAAAGTTCTGTAATTGCAGTAATACGGCTCTGCGCCTTTCAGTTCATTTTTGGTTATTTAATGTTCTTCTTTTGGGAAGTATAGAAGTGGTTGTTTTTTTTTTCACTGTAATTTTTAATTTTGCAAAAATTGCCTTATTTTTTTATGGTTTTATAGAGATATGATTGTTATTGATTGGTTTCTCTGAGCCTTTTAACTGACTGAATGTTATGTTATTACTTAAAATATTTTCTTTTAATGAGTTTTTTTTTTTTTTTAATTTTCTTATGTTATTAATGATTTTTTATATTTATAATGGCAGTTTTAATTGTTTTAGATTGAAAATGTTTGATAGTGAAATGCTGAAAAAATAATGAGACATTTCTTTTGTTTGCAATGTATTTGAGGTTAAAGGCTAAACTTTTTTATCACCGAAATATTCAGCTTATGAGCTTATATGTCGTATTTCCATGAAGTCCAAAAAAAAAAATGATAGTAAATATTGAAAGTTTGCTTTTCTTCAAGAATATCATATCATTTGTTGACATAATCTATATGCATATATGGTTTAGCATTGTAAATGATGATGATGATGATGATGACGATGATGATGATGATAATGATGGCGATGGCACTGGTCACTTTTGCCTATCTTCTCTTTTTCTCGATTTTTGCCCATTTACACAGCATTCATTTTTTTCGTATCATGAACTAGCAGTAGTTGATAACGTCATATATTATAGCGCCTCATCTTTCCTTCCTGTACTTTTTATTATTACTGGACTAATGATTAGCTCTTGTATAACTCTACTATTATTACCATGGCTATTGGCTATATTTAACTAACCTTATACTATTACACACATATTGACCACATTTAACTAACTTCATACTACATGGGTATTGACAACATTTAAATAAGTTTACTACTTTTATATGGGTATTGACCACATTTAACTAATCTTACTACTGGCTATTACGACATTTAATTAAACTTTATTATTACATGGATATTGGCTATATAAGTATTGACTACTTTAATGTTGGGCATTGCTACATTTAATAACTTATGCTATCACATAGATCATTGGATATGTTTAGTTAATCTTAATACTATTACACGGATCTTTCATCGATGTTTAACCTTTGAACTCAACTTAAATGTGAATTAAATTTAAGCACAAAACAAAAATGATTAATGTAAAATAAGATTTGTCATAGTAAACATTTTGTAGAAATATATTGTATGTGAAATATTAACATCATTTTTAATGATGCCACTTAATTACGCATGCTTGATGACGTTTTCCAGAATTATCAAACTTGAAATTTTGAAAATTGCAGTTTAATTATTTAGTAGTGGTATCCGACATTTTGGACGGATGGGCTCCTGCACATGCAGTCTCTATGTATGTTTGTTTTTTTGAAATTATCTCATTACTACTTGATATCGGTAGGAAAAAAAATTGCTGTAATATTAATTTGTCATGGATATTTCTAGCTTATTCATTATAAGATGTCTACAATTAACAGTGTTAAAGTTTATGAATGAAATTTTAAAGAAAAGTTTAATTTCAGTTGAGAGAGTAGTAAATGAAGATGCTGCAACGATTGGTGTTATTGGTGTACAAACGAGGAATGTGTTCACTTGTCCACCTCTTGTCTGTTATCCATTTAATGATACTTCCGAGCAGGATCATTTGGTAAGTGGTAAAATAAAGTACTGGAAGATCATATTTTAGGATAGTGTGTAAATTTCAGACGACTATATCACATGAAAATAATGTTGACAAATGATAACTTAAATTAGGAAAGAATTTGTATTATTACATTATATTAAAGTATAAAAGCTTCTGGCCTGAGGCCAAAAATAAGTTTATCAGTTTTAGTATAATATTGTTTCTTTTTAATACAGAATTGTTACTATCTTTCATACTGGGTTAATTTGTAATTTCTGGAACGTAGACTTTGCTAATTTTGTAATTTACGATCAATGCGATCAGAATTGACTTCAGTCTATCGCCTTGTGATATAAATAACCTATTTCAGCTCTTTTAATGTTCAGTCTTTATTAGCATCACCTTTGAAAATTTGAAATATGCTATTGAGTGAAATCCTTAATCTAGGAACGAAACATTGCAGTTATTTCTATTCTTCTTTAATACAAAAAAAAAGTATACAATACTCCATATATATAAAGCTATCAGTTTAGTAAAAAGCTAACAGTTTAAAAAAAAAAATCTATGCATAATAAGATAATAATGGTAATTTCATGCTATTAATCTACTAAGAATCATGCTACTAGGAATTCAAAAAATTTACCTACATTTTATGAGTTTTTTAAAACCTAAAAACTTTAAGCTTCCTTCTTTTTTCTCCTACCTATTTTATTTGCTTCTAATTTCAGCAATGGAATGGTTCATCAACTTTAATTACAAATTGTATTTCCTTAGCACATGATGAGCGAATTCTTGCACATACAATATCATCTGCTGTTAAACTTGTGGATCTCCAAACTGGTAAATTTATATTTTTTTTGTATGTGAAATTTTTTAGTAATCAGATTCTGTGAATAAGGAATATCTTCATTTACATTCAAATGTGCTAGGATTTCGATAAATGATTTTTCTCTTTTTTTTTTTTTTTAAAAGAAATGATACATTAATTGAAAATTTTGCTAGTTTATGGCAAAACAACTACTAGCTTTTGTTATCCAGTCTGATTGCAGGATTTATTTAAAAATTACCACTTAATAAATTGAATAATTTTCACATTTGTTTTAATGAATTCCGTAGAAATTTTAGCTTTATGAGTAAATTAATAAATTTCTTGTATTTTACTATTGTTTATCATAACACGGAAATAACACTCTTAGAGTATTATTTCAGGGCGTGAAATGCGCACATTGGTTGGTCATAAGGGGCGAATTAATGCTATAATGCAAAGTAATAGGTAATTGAGTTGGAATTTCTAATTAATTAAACATAAGCATTTGCATTTAAAATCCATGTTCTTGGCTGTGCTCTCTCTTAAATTCATGCTCTCTTTTTAGTTGTGATTTCATGGAAAACTTGAATTTCATTTTCCATCTTTATTTTTCTAAGATAGCTGAAATTGTTGTAGTAATTAACAAATGTTAATAAAGTTGGGATTAATAATTACACTAATTTTAGATCTATGTATTTGTGGGCATCAGCAGCTGCTGACTGCACAGTTACTCTCTGGGATACAAGGCAACATCCAGCTAACGTACAAATACGGCGTTTCGATCGTCCAGTAAAATGTTTATGTTATAGTCCAAATGATGCTTTCATAGCACTGGGCTCCGATCACTTGTACTTGATGGATCCACGTATCAAAGAGTACCGATCTCTTCCTTCTTCATCTCAGGTTAGTATGATCTTAAAGTTCATTTTCATTTGTAAATTTCTGAATAATTTATTGGTTATACTGGTGATTATTGGAACTGAAATTTGTCTTAATTATTCGAAAGAGCTAAGCTCAGCTTACATGCTTAGTAAAATCATGAGTTTGGCGGTGATAACCACTAGTCTAATTTGGTGGTGACCTGTAGCTGCAAAGAGTATTGCAGTGGATGGGAGGAAAGAAAGTCGGTTGTTGTATAACCAAAAAGATAAATCTATTTCTGCAATATATGTGATCAGCAGGTGGTTTTATTATTTTTAGTAATTTTTGAATATTACTGAAGTTCGATTCTTTTTATTAATACAACAACATTTCTTTGTGCAAAATGAATTTTTCTTCTGCTTATATCCGAAAGCTATTATTTTGCATTTTATGTCAATAATTTGCAAGACAAAGAGATGTGAAAGTTTATTAAAAATCAAAATTTCTTCCCAACTTTTTTTTTTAAGTATTTAATAATACAAATTAATTTTGTTTTTTTTACTTTTTCTTTTTAAAAAAGAAAAAGGAAAAATTAATATATAGCTTACTAGTATTGAAGATTCCTAAAAAATATCAAATTATTCAAATTCTGCCAGTTTAATCTATCTTTTTAATATAGGTATTACATGCATGCTTCCATCCTTCGGAATATTTGCTGGCAGCGGGTTCCGAGGATCGATTAGTACGTTTTTGGGATATCGATACTGAAGAATGTGTCTCACAAAGTGATCCGGCAGATGGTACACTGAGAAAAATTACTTTTCATAATGATGGTTCAGCTCTACTTACGCTTACTGATCGGTTTGTTTTGCAAAAATTTTTTTCCCCTCATTTTTTTTTACTTTTTCGGAAGAAAAAAAACTAGGATCTGTAAGGAAGAATGTAGAAAAAAGTTGAAAGAGTTGAGAAAAGTAAAGAAATGCTCTTCAAAGACTGTCTTCAAAAAATTTTTGAATAATATCAGTCCTTATTTGACAATGAAAATTTTACCTTAAGCTTATATTTCGCTTAATTAGCTAATTAGTACTAGAGCAAAACTAACAATGTGTACACATATAAAAATCATTTACTTGGCAAAATTTTATTATATATAATGAATTTATTTCTCAGCGCAGTGCACATTAATTATTTTTAATTTTGCAGTAAATGCAGTGCAATTTCATGGGAACCATTTGAAATGCTCGGACAATTTACACTACCACAGACGAATTACTCCTTAAGTTTGGCAACTTCAGATTCAGAAATTTTTGTTCTCAGGCGATCAGTACTGCTGAGTAGTTTATCGTTATTGATGGCTCCTTATGCAGTTAGTATAACTTTCAGTTTATGCAATAATCACAAATGCAAAAACTTTTTAAATAATTTAAATAGATGAAATTTTTTTGCAATCTTTTAAAACAGTTATGAGTGTTATTGAAGAATAAAGAAGCCACAATTTTATAATGGTGCCCTTATAAAAAGCATAAAACGATTTTTTTTTTTAAAATCATTTTCCAAGTAGATTTACATGAAGCATAAAAGCAAATATATTTATTGATTTTCATTAACAAATTTTGCAATTACTGCTTTAGCATGTAGAAAATTAATTAATTTCCGATTCAAGTCGCTTACTGTTACAAAAATTATCACTAGTAAAAAGTGGTCTTTTAATGGTTGCATTAATTATAATTATAAAAAATGATAGAATAGAATTTGATAAAGAAAGAGCATAATGAGAGGTCATTTTGAGGGACAGTTGATTTGTAATATATGACAATCAATTGTACCATGTATTTAATACGAAAGAAAATATGGAAATATTTTAAGAAATATCGTTTTTTTCTCGTCTGATTTATATATTTCCTTTTTTTGACCTCCCTCCTCATTCCTATTTTGTTACTAAGCAACCAAAGAAATTAAATTTTGTGTGCCTAAATCTAAGTGCATTTAGCATAAATGTTCTGCTGGTATTTCTTTCGGAACAATAATGTTTGTCTTTTTGTTTTCTTTATTTGTAAACAAATTCACTGCTATTAGCATTTTTCAACTTTTTCTTTTTTTTATTTCTCAATCAAAAAAAAAATTTTTGAATTTTTTTTTAGTTGACAACAAATGAACATTTATGTATTCTGTAGTATAAACTGTTAAAACATTTTTTTTCCTGATTATAACCTAAATAATGGTTGATTTTTTCATGGACGAATAAAAAGTTTAATGGATACTTTATTTTCAGTCTTTAAAAAATTTTTTAAGCTAAGCGAAAGATTGTTAGCTATTAAGAGACTATTGATAGTTAAAATGTTGATAAAGATTGAAAGAAAGATTGATAGCTTTTTTTTTTCTTTTTCGTGACAGCAAAACATTCGTGAAGTAGTAGAAGAAAGAAGGGAGTGTTATTTAGAAGTTTATTACCCTAAAGTTTCTTTTTTTAATTAAACCGTCGGTCAGTTTTTCTTTTTTCTGTTTTGAAACCAATAATTTGTTGTTGAATCAAACAAACAGTATAAATAAGAACACATTGAGATTATCAATTTATACTCCTGAATAGCCTAAAAGTTAATGGAACTTGCTCAGTAAAGAATTATATGTTAGTATGGATTTCACTTTTTTTTCCTTTTTATTTCATTTCAAAAAACTTTTTCTTGCATGTCAAAACTTTTCAGAAACTTCTTACTCAGGTGGAGTCACTGGAAAACGAAGATCGAAATGATAAATCAGAAGCAGCAGGAAATAAGCTAGTAGATCTGTTGGTGGCAAATTTTGATGATCCAGGTAGGAACGAGTTGGAAAATCAGTTACAATTGGAGAAAGAACCGGTACAATACTACGATGATTATAAGGCATTTATACCGACATTTACAGTGCCACGTACACCGCTTTCACAGTCCCCGAGAGTAGTATCACGTACTGAAGTAAGCTTTTGAATTTTTTGAAATTTTAACAGTTTTTCCTGGGAAACATAGCGTAAAAATCTTTAGATTTTGCTGATATTGCTTAGTTGCTTTTTTTTACCTTCTAATACTGGTTACAACGTTATTAAATTTATCAACTTCTACAAATTTTGCTTAAATTTTTTTGAATCTGTGTTTTCTATGTTTTCCAGGAAGAACTTAAGTAGCCAAATTCGGGGTAAGAATTCGTGGATCGTGGAATTGTATCAAATTTCAAAATTTTGTTTTATTTTAGTTATCACTTATTATTATTAATCACTTTAATTGTTGGATTATATTTTTTAAAGCAAGTAATTGTGGCACAATATCTTTGGATCGACTATTTTGGCTGTTTGATATTTTAAAAAAAAATCCTTCATTTTATGAATCTAGTATTTGTAAATTCAGTTTACTGTTTACCAAACAGTAATTTTGGTTTTGATCGGATTAGAATTCGTCATATCCTGTTTTAAATAGATGTTACATCACAACAAATTTGTGCCATTTATCTTTTTTTCTTCTACAAAATACGGTAGCAACATTAAAAAATATCTACATTTGATTCTTCCAAATGAATTTAAATGTGTGGTACTAAGTTTAAACAGTAAATTAAATACACAAATTAACTAATTAACTGCGAGCAGTCTAATCATTCTTATACATTTGATGTTTTAGAAAAAAATCAATAATGTTAAAAATTGGTTTGTTATTTGTCGACATGGTTGAAAAATGAAACTTTTGATCGTTTGATAAATTAACAGTAAGATTTTATTACAGATTGCAACTGTTGCCATGACTACTACGACAACTACACCATTGACGACGATTATATCAATGCCTACTAAAGCAAAAGCATTAAAAACTAGACGAACTGATACAAATTCAAAGTAAGTGATTGTGAATTTGTTTTTTGATGTAGAAAATTTCAAATTTAAATAATTTTATAATAATTTCTAAGCTCGGCAACTTCTGTACTTTTTTTTCATCTAATAGAAATTGCTGTATTGATATAAAAATTTTAGAATAAAAAAAATTGTATAATCTATAGGATGATATAAATAGAATATAAAATTTTGGATATTGGAGTTGTAATGATAACTGTTTTTTTTTTTTGAATAATGCATTTACGAATGTTTTAATAAATATAATTTATTTGAAATTTATTCGTTAGATTAGAAAGTAATGGATATTAGATGTTCAGGTAGCTAATAATTATTTAGCTGTACAAACTAAGTACAAATTGAATAATTACCAGAAGCCAGAGGATTTTAGCTCATCTTATGACACAATCTTAGATTGGGCAATTCGAAAGTTGCCAGCAATACGCGAAAATCGGGTACTATAATGCTGCGCACATCACAATCTAATTTATCATCTCGAAAAGGAGTACATTCTTATGGTAATGAATTTATATCTGAATTATTTTCTTAAAATCTGTCTAAATTCTATTGCAGTCTCTTTTATTATTTCTAAAATAAATTACTTAATTTGTTGAATTTTGTTTTCTTTCAGCAGCACCAATTGAAGTAACCAATTCAATGCCGGATATTCGATGTGCCACCACCTCTAAGAAGGTTATCGTTCATATCTTTACTATTCATAGATTTAAAATCTGTCTAGGATTTTGAAACTTCCAATAACATCTATATTAGTGAGTGAAAGAAATTCTTGAGTTTTGCAATACTCTCGCTGAAAATTCTTACTGCAGTGATACTTTTCAAAATTGTCAATTTCAGAACAACAAAAACCGTTGTCTTAATGATAATGATTATGAAATGAAACATCACTGTCAACGAAAGCAGTCATATCGAGATCGAGATCAGGAAATACCCAACGAACCATATAGCTTAGATGATATAATCACCGGTTTAGATAAGCTTGAAATGATGATTAATGAACGGCGTATAATATTGGAGGATGTGTTACGTTGTTGGCGTACACGTGGCTGTGAAGCAGCGGTTACAGAAGCTGCACGATCCAATAATATGGCTGTACTTATTGAACTGATTAATGCATTCAATCATATGCCTGCAATTTGGAATTTAACACTCTGTACCGCTGTCCTACCTCATATTGAAACACTGTTCGCCGATAAACACAAAGATTCTGTGGAGGTAATTTATGAAATTCAATGAAATTTAATATGAAATCCAATTTATGAAATTACAACTTTATACGGTAGAAATGCAGCAAATATTCTTCATGTTTTATTTTCACTTCAGGTGAAAATTTTTTTTACAAAATTTTATTTTGAATTTTTTTTTCTTGAATTCTTGCATCTTAACTTACTTCTCTCATTTGTCAATTAATGTAGAATAGATTTTTTCTCCTTCAAAAATAAAAACTGTAAATTTTTCGTGAAAAAATTTTTTAACTTTGAAGATATTAAATTTTTGATATCACATTGTAATGATGTAAAAAAAAAACCTTTTATATTCTCAAAAGTTTATGAATTCTAAAGTTTTATTTCAAATCTAAAAATTCAAGTTCATTTCTGATACTGCTGCAATATATCTTTTAAAGGTTTAGCACTTTTCTACATTCTTCTCATTTTTTCTTTTTTTAACTGGATATTTGTAATAAATTAATTTAGGTAGCATTAAGTGCGCTTAGAGCAATTATTACGGGTTGTGGAGATGTGATTCGTACTGGTTCTCATCGTCGTTTTCAAATTGGTGTCGATATTCCAGCTGAAGAACGACATAATAAGTGTATGAAGTTAGTATAAGCTAATTTTATAAAAGTAGAAAAAGGTTGAAGTTAAATCAATAAATAATACGAGTGAGAAACAAGATAATGATATATATGGATATTATGATCCGTGAAAATTTGGCTTTAATCTTGAATGCAACTTTTTGTAGCATTTAATAAATTGAAGTCGTGTAATTGATAAAGTCTTTGAAATTTATAAATATTAGTATTAAATTACATTTCATTGTCCTACAAATGTGATGTTTTTTCATATGGTTAAGTAGATTATTTTGTATGTCTTATAATAAAAAATGAATTAAATTAAAATATATTTATTTATTCATTGATCCTTCAAAGTGTTTTTTTTTGATTTCATCTTAAAATTTAATTTTTAATTGTTATTTCTATTAGTAATGCTGTTTTACAGGTGTATGCAGCAATTGACAAATATAAGAGTTAAAGCTACATTGTTGGCGGATCATATGAATAAGTCACAGTCGCATGAATTTAGTGCTCTTATGCAAATCTTCGATGACACTTTGTCATCAAGTTGAACTTGTTTTTGTAATTTATTTCTTTATCAATTTTAAGCTACTGTTTTCTCAGTTAATTCATTCTTTTAATGACGGCTCATTTGAGATTTACTTCTACCTTAAAATATAACATTCTTTGAAGGCTTTTTTTTTTTAATGAAATATTGATTCAGCTTTTAAAATGTATCTTTTAAACAATTAAAACTTTCATAGAGTAAATGAATGAACAAAGTTAATCTAAATGATTCAGTAAATTGGATCTGCGTTGGATCTAGTTGGATCTATGTCTCAGGACCCGATCCATTCATTGGATGAGAACTGATTACACATTTGAAACGTCTTGTATTATTTTATTTATTTTCTACAAAACTGAATGCTATTGTTTAGTTTCATTCTGAGAAATACTTCATTTTGCTCATTCATATATTTTATTTATTTTTTGACCTAGGATATGAATTTCTCACTCAAAGATGATTTTATCTTAATTTGTCTTTTATTTTTAATTTTTAAACTGGTCTCACTTTTATTTGTAAATATGGCATTGCAATCTATGTATAGTTTTTTTTCAAAGGGATATTTAATTTGTAATTTAAATTTGGAGAAAATTGGAAGCAATTGATTATGTAGTTTTTATCAACAGTCCTGATGCCTTTCAAAAGAATTAATGAAATCTTTAGCAAAAGAAATTTTACTTTTAGTTGAATAATCAAAAGTAATATGTCTGTTGCATTTAAAAATTGGAATTCTGTAGAATAAACTTTGCAAAAAGGGAAGATTAATTCAAAATGTATGACATTTTAAAGAAATATTTTAGGTACAATTGATATTTCAATCCTTCTTGCTTCTGGCTATCGACTATTTTTAGGAAAGCATCAGGATATTTTTTATGATATCAACAAAGTCTCTGTTTGCCTGTGTTAGTATTATGCTTGAATGCTGTTAGTTTTTGCCTGCTTCTGTTGATTGAATGCAAAAAACAAAAGAAAATGACGGTTCATATGTTCCAATTTTTTTTTGTAAGCCATAAAATGCTAACAGTTTGACATTTTAGGTTCTTGTTTTAAAAATATAGTAAAAGAATTGTTAAAATAAAATTTTGTACAGATTCATTTTTTGTCGAACATCTCGGAACATCATTCTGGTATCAAATTATGAAGTTTTTATTGTTTTAAATCATTTTTAAAACTATTTTTGTAAAATTGTTTACGGATTAGGGCAGTTTAAAAATTCTTATTATTGTTTTCCTACTTTTCCCTGATGGAAAATCAGTGAGTGAAAGTTGATATTACTGCTTTATAGTAAACAAATGAATTTATTGGATACTCTTTACTTCTGCTTTTGTGCCATCCATTCGTCAGATGGATAATTATACTAATCTACAGCGCAGTCATCGTTTAATCATCTTCCATTTCAAGGTTACCGGAAGGAAGTTCTGGTCGTTATATCTTTGTCTGCTGTGATAATAAGTAGAGAGGCAACCAGCAGTGAACGGAATGATTTGTTCATTGTTATCATTGTGAAAACCGTTTCATTTGAAACATACGGCTAGAATTTAAAAATAATTTTGAAATTATTCAAAAAAAAAAATTCAAATTTAACTAAAACTTCAAATTCTAAAAATGTACTTTTGGAAATTTTGATTTAAATTTACACTTTAATCATTAATAATAAAGAATTGTCAATATTCATAAATATATATTTCTTGCAGTTTTGCGATCTAAAATTTAAAAATTAATTTAATTTTCTTTTAAATAATTTGATAGAAAAAATGATGTTTGAATTATCGTCATTTCTTTTAATCAGAAATGAAAAGAATTATATGCATAAGCAATGAATTGAGTGGGAAATTAAATATAATTAAATTTGACATTTTCTCTTTGAAGTGCTTAATGTCGTCAGAAATAATCGACAGGTTAGATGAAGATTGAAACCAGAGAAAGTCAAGAAACAAAAATTGGTTTTTGTTTTGTTTTTCAATTGCAACAGTCTGTCTGATCTTTGAATTTAACTTTTTCATTGTTAAATTTTGATCAATGGAATCATGAAGTACTATAAAATTAATATAAAAAAAAAGAGAAATTATGATAGAATAGAAGTTTCTCAATGACAGGATATAATTTATATTCGATTAAATGAGAATTATAGCATTCAATCAAATGCCCTTGACCATTTTTATTATCTCTATCTCGCCAGTGACTGATTCATGATTTTCGATAACTTTTTTCCTTTGATTATGGCAAATTTCGGCATTATTTGTGAAGATAATGACGGATACATGTAACTAAAGTGATTGACAAGGCTTCTTAATTCTGCAACATCTCTCAAAATGATTGTACTTTTCTTTCGAGTTCTACCATTCAATAGTAATTTGTCCTCATTCATAATCTAATTAAATCCTCAAATGTAATAATTTGAAATTTCATAGTGTAAAAATGATTAAAATTGATATGATATGATCAAAGAAATGAAACATAAATATTTTTTTTTGCATTAGAAAGTTCTAAACAATTTTTAGTTATTTAAATTACGATATCTGTGAAGCGAAATGATAAAATCATATATGAGGCATATGACATCATTTGGGACTATTTGAACTTTAGAACTGACAATTCCTTTAATGATGCTAGTAATGATTAAACAAAATTAATCAAATTTAATTTAAGAAATCATGTTAAAAAGAGAAAATGTTTTTATAGAACATTATCATTGCATCAAATCATGTAAATCGGAAACGTTATTTGGTTCTTAAACCGGTTTCGGTAATAATTTTCATTCAAAACGGTTTTTTTTCTTTGATTTTATAACATAGTATATTAAAATAATGTTTTAGCTTTTTATTGGAAGTGTTTGATGTTAACCGAATTTCTTTTTTTTTTTTACTTTCGTTTTAGGATAAATGCCGCTGCTCAATTATCATTGGCCTAATGGCCTATTTAAAGTTTTTCTTTCATTTTTTGTCCATTTATTTTTTTTGGCTTTTTTCCTGTGAAATACTTGGAGAACAATATAATTTTTAGATCGTGTAATTTGCGAAAAAAAAGAAAAGATTTCATCAAGTTTTTATTGAAAAAAATTTCATTACATATTGAAGATAAATTTGAAAAGTGGTCTTAAATAAAAGTTTAAATGAATTTTTGTCATTCGAAATGATTCTTTTATCAGAAAAGATTAGAGAAGATCAAAAAATTAGAAAAATATCTTAAAAGGATTGTTTTTTTTTTTAGGAATAACTTTATGGTTACGATTGACAATTTATTTCATTCATTACCAATGTAAAATAAATTAACAAAAAAAAAGTTACTTTATTCAGGTTTTAACTATCCAACTTCGGCTAACTGCATTCATGCCAAAATGAACATATCGAGGCTTAATACAAAATTAAATACAATCAGAGCTTATTTCATGCCGAAGATTGATTAAGCTTTTTTGTAATTAAACTAATCGTTAATAATCTAGTTCCAATCTTTAACAATATTTCATGGTGATCGATCAAATCATAATCCACTAAACTACAAACTATATTTATCCGTTTACTGACATTTCATATAAGGAAAAATGATGCAAATGAAAACGGAAATATAGTCAAGATCAAATTTGCTCAATTTTGTTGTTCCAATACTGAAATCTGATTATTTTTGTTTTAGTTTTATCACTTGAAACCTCGCAATAATTAAAAACGCACAGGGAAATTAATTCAGGCCCATAATTCTCGTACAATTTCTTTTTTCAGGCCCCGCGATCATCATCATTGTGTTCAACAATCATAGAAATGTTTCCTCGATGCCGGCATTACATTTCTGAGGGTATTTTTACACCCATTTAACTTTATTTATTGGCCAGCTGTCATCTTAGATGCAGAATAATGATGATAAGCAAGTGATCAGGCGTTTTTTCTTTCTTTGGAATAACTATCGTGAAAATTTTTATTTTGTTAGATTTAAATAATTAGCTGAAATAGTCGATGAAGTTTCCTTGGTTGTGCTTAATAGGGATACAAGAAACTTGATAAAGGTTTTATTGATAACGGAATGCTTTAGCAGATAGGATAAAACTGAATCAAAGATCTGTGATTTATGTATTTTTTTTACCTTCTTTTCCCTTCAATAGAGGTCAGGAATCGCTAGGTAACCGAATAATTACAAAGGAAATAACAGAATATATCCAGAGTGTGTATATAACTATTATAATATGAATTCATAATATAATCATAAGCATAATTTATTTCGATTTTTTCTACTTATTAAATAAGTAGTTGTTTATCTGGTGATTTAAGACCTCTTATTTATTTTGTAATTATTTGATAACAGGCGACCTTGACTTCCAACGTTTCTTAATTTGATTAGTTCAAAGTCTGGTGTTTGAGGTTCTGAGATCACCAGATATGGCAGCAGTTAGAAAGTGAAATAATTCTGCGGCAATTATAGAAAATGATAAATAGGCAGTAAATTAAATGTAAACATTCCGAATCATTTATAAAACATAATTATTTGACAATTATTATGATATAAATTCATAATATAATTTATTTCAATTTCTCCCACTATCAGTAAAGTAATTATTTATCTGGTGACCTCAGTAATTATTTATCTGGTCTGATCTTTTATTTCTTTTGTAATTTGTCTGATAATCTGCCGATCCATGACCTCCAACCATTTCTTAATTTGATAAGTGATGGACCCACACTGTATATAAACCACAAGAAATTGTTCGTGCCTTCATTATCCAGCTCAGTATTCAATTCATCATTCGACTCAATTTCAATTCAGTCTTTTGAATTAACTATTCTTATTTTTTATTTATTTATTTATTTTTTAATTTTTGACGGTTTTGATTTATTCAGTCATGAAATTACTGCTATTAATTGATAAACTGTACCATTAACAGTAAACCTTTATCAGACTTCTTATGTCTCTGTTAAGTATCAGTTTATTCTGTGGAATAATCATTCAAGCAGTAATGAAGATATATGCATAAAATTATGCTATGCAAGAAAGTTATTCTGCTTGCTTCGTTTGAATATTAAAATAGCCAGAGAAGCACAAAAATGAATGGAAAAGAATTGTATATGTTGTTGTTGTTGTCGTTGTGATCGTCGTCGTCCTCCTCCTAGACCTCCTCCTCCTCCTCCTTCTACTCCTATTCTTACTCTTCCTCGATCATACCGATCATAGTGATTATGATGATCATTGGCGCACATATCGCAGTTTTTTATGCAAACGAAGTTACCCACCCGTTTGTCATTCGTTACCACTTCCAGTAAGGAATATTTTTGTTGGTGAAGAAAACATCAAATGAATGGATGAATACCATTTATTCAATATCCAAACCTGTAAAAACCGTCAATGAATAACGTTACCCAACAACCACTGTGTTGTCTTTCCTTCCTTTTTTCTCCTCCTCCTTCACCACTTATTTATCTCTTAATTACTTTTTAAACTTTTAGTTAGCCAAAACTGATAGTTGCTATGCAGAAGAAAATATTTTGTTTCAAAAATACTTATCTCTTAATTATTTTTTAAACTTTTAGTTAATCAAGAATGATAGTTGCTGTGCAGAAGAAAATATTTTGTTTCAAAATACATCAACTACTAAGAGATAACAATATTGATTGATTTGTAAGAACTTGTAAAAGTTTTTACTGAATAGAGGAAGTGTTAAAATTTAGGATTGAATATGTATGCCTGTTAAAGAAGGTAATTAAGGCTCAAGGTAGTTTAGGCTTTGCAATCATTTATATTCATTTTGACGTTGATTATGGCTTTTTTTTGTAGCCGAAGACAATTGTATTTGTTGTTAACGAAAACTTTAAATTCTTCGCAGTTCTCAAATTCATTTAATTCAATTCTTTCTTTTCATGGCTAAAAAAAATATCCTTGTTATTAGTTATTTTTGGGAAAAAGAAATTAATTAGCAAATTATTAGTACATTCAAATACAGAAGAGCATATGCTTTCTGTCTTTCTCTTTTTTCTCTCTCCTTCTGTCTTTTTCTCTCTGTCTCCCTTCCCGTTGATTAATGCTTAAAAGAATTTTTCCCGGAAAAAAACAGCTTTTCAAACAATAAAATTTCATTTGAATTGATCATTATCAAATTATTGCAATTGGTTATTTCTGCAAAAAAAGAAAAAAAAAATGTTATTTAGCAAACTTATAGAAATTAAGAAGTATTTACTGAATAGAATAAAGTTTAGAAAAACAAAATGGATAAATTCTTTTTTTTTAGTTTTATACCTTCGTTAGATAACGAAGCACATAAGAGCTTAGAGAAGTGAAAAAAAAAAAAAAAATGAATTTTCATTTTTTCTTAAGAAAATAATCACAATTTTTTTTTTTGAAACACTATTTAAATTCAACTTTTTTTTTTTGAAATCATTTTTTTCATTTATTTTTCGTATTGTATTTGTGAAGCATTTTATTATTGCATTAATTTAAAGCTGTATTGTTTTTGTAAATTTTCAAGTTAAAGAAAAAAATTCCCGAAATGAATGATTAAATTGTGAACGCTTTTTATAACTTTCTTTTCCAGAAAATTTAATGCCGTAGATAGTGATGATGTTGATGATGTCTTGATTTAATGATAATTCATTTTATTTCTCATTATTGTACTGAAAAGGCCTTTCAGCATCATTTCATATTTTAAGCGCTCACAACTTTATTTTTCATTAACCTTTAAAATGTTGCTAACATTTTCATTTCTAAAACTTTCTTTCTTTTGTTTGAAAATCATTTTCGTCTTTTTCTTCCATTCTATTTGTTTCAATTTGAAAAATAAGCTTATAATATATATATATATATATATTATGAGAAAAAAATAAGCTTATTATATATATATATATTCTTATATATCTATATATATGTATATAAATATTTCAATTCGTTTTTTAAATATTTGTTTATAATTATTTATGTATTTATTTTTTGGAAAATATAATTTTTGTATGCTTGTTAAAATAAGGTTGTAAATAATTCCCATTCTATTTTATGCTTATTTGAAGTTCCTATAAGCTCATTTTTTTCTAATTTCAATTATTCATTATTTTGCTTATCTTGCTATTTATGTCCTGTTTTAAATACGTAGTGGTTAGAGGTTATGCAATTTTTGTCTTTCATATGAGAAACTTTAGATTAGGCAAATTAAAATTTTATTTCTAGTTTCATTTGTATTTTTGTCAGACAAGTTGGTATGACTGCTCTATCGGTTTTCAAATACTTTCTAGTTTTCAAATTTTTGCGAAATATTTTCATAATAATTCTCTGAAATAAAGCAATGAAAGGACTAATAAGACTAAAATTCGGCTAAAAAAATTTTTTTTTGCGCCTAAAATAAAAAGAAATAAAAGATAAAACAGCAACAATTCTCACTCCATAATCCTCATCTTCCGGAAATAATCCTAGTATTATTTGTCATCATTCATGTATGGTTTAAGTCTCAATCATTTAATGGTAACAGTTCTTATAATAATCACTTGGTTTTTTCAATAATTTCTTTTCCTCTTATCATCAAGAAGTTTTGGTAATTTTTATGGTGAATTTGATCTGTTCAGAATTTCAACATTTAATTTTTCAGTGCATTAAATATGTTTATTTCCCGATTCATTCTCTTTTTCTTTGCTGTAACTGTAACTGCAGTTTGAAATTTGCGCCAAAAAAATGATTGCATTTTACAATGGAATGAGAAAGTTTCGCTTTTATCGAAATATTCGAATGCTAGAAAAATCATTTTAATAGTTTCTAATTTAGACTTAATTAATTCAGTTTTATTTTCTCTTTGTTAGTTTTTGGAGCAATGAATTCTTCGATATATTTTATTTTTTCTTGCATTAATTGCTTGATTCATTTTTAAAAAAAGAAAACTCACTTTTGAAATATTTTTTATTTAGATTTTAACTTTTTGCTATGTTTATCTTAGCTCTAATTAATTTTAGTATTCAACTATTCCTCATCATTCTTCAAATTTTTTCATACAATTTGATAATTATTGCCGTTATACGAAATTTTTGAAGGTAGAATTTTTTTTGCATTTATTTATTTATTTATTTGAAAAATAAACTGATGAGGAATAGACAAACAGTTAACCTCCAAAAAATCACACTATTGTTGCCAGTTTTCATTGTTGACGCGGTTATCGCAAATGACAATTAGATTTCGTTTCTTTATTGTCTATTTCTGATTCAATTTTTGAAAATTTCCAATTTTAAATGGTCTCTTCATTATTAATTTGTCAACATTTTTGTTTACTCTTTTCAGTCGCTCAATAAACATTTGTCGAGTTAAGCAACAGTGACATCCAATAAATTACTGGTGACGCGGAGCTGATAATTTGATATTAGTTTATCAGTATTGATAGAACAAATAAATAAAATGTTAATGTTTTGAGCAACAATTATGTAAATCTTTTTGAAGTCTTAAAATAATTTACATTTAACTAATTATCTTGAATCTCAGGTAAATGAACTTGATCATATAGTAAATTTAAGTACCTTTATTTAATTCATTTTTATCATCGTATCAATAGTACATTTTTGTAAATAAGATATTTTGTTTTTAATTTTTTGAACTTTTTTCTTAGCCATATTGATCGGTAGTATAAAATAGGACTGAAAAAGTTGCAAATCTATAGGATTCTTTGATAAAGTATTTATGTAAAATTTAATTTTATAAAATTTGTCTCTTAAGAAAAATTGGCAAATTTTACTAAATTCAACAATTATAAACTACACATTGAGAATAGCTAAGCTTACTAGATTACAAAAGTTACAATTTCGTCGAAATTCAATTCAAAATATTTGAAGGAAAAATGAAATTGACTTTTGAGAACATCTGTATTTTCATAAATAACATAAAATTTTCATTGGAATTATCTATAACCACTAAAAAAATTAAATCACTAGAAAGACTAAGAGATAATTAAAGTTAAAAGTTTCAAAGAAGTAAGACTTGAAATTTACCTGTATAACGAAGAAATTATATTTACCTCAGAAAAAAATGAAATTTAATCAAAAGTACGGAATTAAAAATCCTGAAAAAAACTTATCAGATATAACTGCGTATAACGATCACACTTTTATATCGCAAATAAGTGATAATGGAAAGATTGATAAGGTTGACAAGATTTATAAACATTGTTCAAACTCATTTCTACATTCATTATTTTTTTAAAATATCTGATAGACTTTACAAATACTTTCACATTAAGAATATTTTCCACATTAACAACTTTTTTACAGTAAGCGTTCAGTTTATTTATTTTTATACATGCAATCATAAAAATGAGCCAAACATTAAGATTTAAAAAAATATTAGCTCTTTGGAGAATCGCCCATTATAAAATATGAGATATTTTTATTTATCAAATTAAGAAATACTAAATGGTGTGGTCTATTAGCTAAACAAACTATTCCATTACTGTAATATTTTTTACAGTATGCATTCAATTCATCGATTTTTATTTATGCAGTCATAAAAATGAGATAACATTATGGTGTACAAAAATATAAGCTCTTTGGAGAATTATAAAATAAGAAATAATTTTATCTGATAAGCGATCAGATTTAATACTGAACGGTATGGTATGTCTTATCGGCTGAAAAAAATGAACGGATGTATTGGATGAGCCATATGATTTATTTAAATCGACGTTTGAAAACGGAAACGGAATTTTATCAGATTTTATTTTAAAAAAATTTCAACTATTCTTGGAATATTTTTAAATTTATTTTTTTTTTCTTTTTGAAATATGCACTTTTTAAGCAAAAAGTAGAGGTATTTCTTTTTAGTCTAAAAATAACATGTGAAATTATCACTTTATAAGATTTAATTCAACGTATCTTATAAGATCACTTTGAACAATGATGATTTTTTAATCCTTTAAATTTCTTTTTTTTTTTTGCTGAAAAATGCAAAAGAAATTTAAGCATTTGAAAAATGTAAACAAACATTTAGCATTAAGCAGTAAGTGAAATAAAAAAAATTTTTTTTCGATGTTTTTACACATTAAATTTTGATGGAATAAAATTTGTATGAAATAGTTGCATTTAACTCTGCTAGTTTGTTTTAAGAAAAAAAACTTTCAAGATTTTTTTTTTTGATAATACGACAGCCTCAGTTTAAATAATCATATAAACCAAATCAAGTCTGTAATGATTTCATTTCTGTTTTAGTCACTGTACAATGATTTTATTGCTAATGCGCAGAAATAACTTTCTTGTATCATACTATCGAAGTTATAATTTTACGCTAATATTCGTTAACACACCGTTATTCTTTGATATTCATTCCGGTTATAATATCACAATTTTGTTGCCTTTTTATGTTTTTTAACATTGCCGAAAATTTACTTATGAATTATTGTAATTTTTACAGTTCTACATTTTTCTAACGTATATGTACTGGCTGAGATTAACACTATTTTTTTTTTTTTAATTTGCTGACGCAGTGTTATGTTTTATCTGTCACCACTTGTCAATTTATTGCATGCTTGTACCATTATCGATTGTTTAATGAGAAAATATCGAATTTCGGATATATAGCAAGGAAAAAAACTACTGTAATATTCCAATTTTCTTGATGGGAAGTAAAGAAAATGTATTTTCTTGAAAAATTAGCTCATTTTCATTGCTCAAATCGTTTGCATGCTAAAGAAAAAATTTTCCTAAACTGCTTCAAAATCATTAATTGAATTAGGTGCAGAAGTAAAGTTTTGTAGGCTATCAGTTGTCAGATCAATACATTGAAGGGATACATTTTTGAGAAAAGGTAAAGAAGAACAAAAAAATCTTAGTAATAAAAAAGCTAGGAGGAGAAAAAATTGAAAATTTTAGCTGTTATAACTTCTTTCTGTTGTATTTTCATTTGTTTCGAAATTTTAAATTTTGAATTTGTATCAAACATTTTTACATTATGAAAATCAATAATTTCCAGATAGATAATCCTTCCATACATCCGTCCATCATGTATTGTACCAAACGGCAATTATTAATTTCACTGGCGCTGCTATCACTGTCATTTCAATGGGTGCATGCAACAAGTCACACCGCTAAGCTGTATGAGAAACAAGAAAACTGTTAGTTATTATTGCATAAAGTATTTCAAAATATAATGATTTCAGAAAAATTTAATTATTTAAATTGCGTGTATTAACAATATTTCATGAATATTGCTGCCCATAATCTTAATTATACTTTAGATTAAATCGAAATTAAAATTGGGCATATTTTCAAGACTTCAAGGAAATAAATTAGGAAACATTTTTTTTCTGTTCTTTTCTTCTGACATATTAAAAAAATCATGTGAAAATTTAGACACTAAAAAAATTTTTCCCTGTGCTTAATTTACTGTTATATTTTTTAATTCCCTTTTATTAAAATTAAAACTGAAAATTTATAAGTTATTTTGGTTTATTTTGTATGCTTTGTTACTTTTTTTTGCTAAATATTTTTTGCAAATCGACCTAAATTTTCAGTTTTAATTTTAATTTTAATATTCACAAAAAAATGTCAACAAAGCAACTGATTGATATCCTATCATCAAAAATTTCATTTTATTTGTATACTCCAACCATAATTGTACACTATTTAATTAAATAAATTTTACATGAGAAAAAAGTTGAATAATTGATGAAAAATTGTTAAAAGTAAAATAACGATTTATTTCAAATAGTGTACAATTATGGTTGGAACATACAAATAAAATGAAATAAATAGCATTTAGGAATTACAACAATAAGTGATGTTTTTCTTTTTCTTGGCAAACCAATCATTCTTATCAATCATATTAGGACATTTCGATGTTACCAGCCTTTCTTTTTTAATTTTTTACAACACATACAAACAGCATTACTTGCTAAAATTCATCATTCAGACAGATCAATGTCATCTTAAAATATCACATGACCCTTATCTGACAGGTTTAAAAAGCCTCATTATTCTCTCTCTCTCTAGCAATTTTCTTATCACTCATTGCTATCTCTCTCTCTTTCTTTTAGAAATTGAAATCAGTAATATGTATATCAGTTAACATATAATAGCATTAATTAATCGTTCGCTTAGTCTTTTAAATTAATGTAAAGACTAAAAGCGATAATATATTGTTAGAAATAGGCCCAAATATTCAACTAAATACCATTTAGCAACATTTGGAAAAAATAAATTAAAATTTAAAAACATAGTCAATTATTTACGATAATTTCATGTATTTCCAAGTGCGCAAATTGTTCAAATGAATCACACTTTGCGCACCATTTTCATGATTAATTTTAGTTTAATTTTTTTAAATAAATTTTGATTATTGTTTCATTAAGAGAAAGAATTTCAAATTGCTGCAAGAAAAGAGTTCAATTAGAACAGAAAGGCAAAGTAAATTTAAATTAAGTCTATCTTTAGTATGACAAAAAATCTTTTTTTCCTCATTTTCCAAAATGTAAGAAATATTTCAAAGTTAATTATTTTACAGCAAATCCGCACAAATTTGATCTTTTCTGAAAATTTACCATGACACTGTTTTGGGATCATTCTACGGTCTCTCAACGGAAACATTAACATTTTACTGCTATTGTTAATTTTATGTTTGCCTGAATTACCTGAATTAGGATATCCAAAAAAAAAAAATTTTGTAAAATTTCTCGTTTTATTTAGCTTCACTAATACTAAATTTTTTTTTCTTTCATCCACAAAAGCTAACATTTCAAATAATTAAAATTTTTATTTACATTCCTAACGACAAAATTTTTCACGGGATGTCTTTAAGATTGTAAAAGTGCAAATTTATTATCATTTTTATTTCTCATTGTATCTGTTTAATTTTATTATATACTATATAATATACATACTTATATACTTTATTTAATTTTATTATCTTTTTATATACTTTATGTACGTCCTGAAAATGCTGATTTTTGCAAACGTTTAGAGTAAATCTTTCTAATACTCTTTTCCTAAATTATTTTAGGCAACCTAAATGTGTTTGCCTGAATCACTTTAGGATATACGAGTTTTAACTGTTCCGGAATGTTGTAATGTTGAATATTTCAGTAATGGTGAAATTTTATAGTCCAAACTTTAAACTGTATTTCGGGATGAAAGTGGAAAAAGCAAGAAAAAAAAAGGCTCATAACCTATAAAAGCAATCAGTCCTTGAGATATAATTTATCTTCTGTAATTTTCAGTTTGCTTTGGAACAGATGAAGGTCGAACGGAACTGCATATCGAGGATCGAATTAACCTCCTAATGAGACAATATCGGGGTTGTACTCGACTTTATGGGAATCTGGAAATAACCTACATAACAGCAAAAGATCTGAATGGAACTGATCCGGAAAAATTTTTCAGTTTTTTAGATCATATTCGACAGGTCCTATTATGATTCATGTTTCATTAACAATTGATCAATGATTTTCCTTCGCAAAATTTTTAGAAATCCATATAGCAGTTTCCTTTTTCGTGGAACAGTCAACTAATGTTTATTTACAATTTACTAAACTTGGCATAGAACTCATAACATTGGTTTTAGAAATGAATTTGATCCGTTTTGATCCAGCTGATCTAACTAACATCATGGCTAACAGTTCTTTGCCCTTCTTATA